>NQFO01005360.1:0-49792 GCA_003991265.1 Pseudoperonospora humuli | reverse complement strand
GGGTGGGGTTGTCTTTGCATACAATTTGCAGTACAAATCGTGGTCCACATCACGCAAGTTCATAGGTAAAAGACATGATGGACTAAACGATCTGTAGCAGGACGTGTCGCTGGTGTCTTGCATAATGTTTGGAGCACAGCAAAAGGCAACATTGAATGTCGCACTTGCCCTTTATCAATCTGCGGCTCACACTCATCGTCGATCGAGCTCTGCAGTGGTGTCCTCAACTCGGAGGGTCTATGTTCAGGGTTAGTTGCCATGCAGCTTCAATGATGAAGGCGACGTCGGTTGCATTTGCATCACCAGCAAGTGCCATCTGTCGAGCTCTCGAGGATTATCCAGCAAAGCTTGACAATAAGGCCAGTATTTTGAACGGCAAGTAGGGATTTTGTCATTGTCACGGTGCGAGAATCCTGGCGCGCTCTCTCGATTGGACATAGTGGACAGTACGAGCACTGAAGCCCGCATCTTAGCTTCTAGCTCTGCAGCCGTTCCAAGGCAATCTTCTCGGAAGATGCAAGTTGATATTTCTAGTGGCTATTGCAACATTGACGGCGACAATCCCCTTGGTGCTGAGCCTGCCTAGGCTCTTGTCCGGTCTGAATGCTTGAGCTTCACGATGGGAAGGGAAGCCGTTCGCCATACATGTCACTGGTTATTGCAATGAATCCTGTCTGTCCTGTGCCCTTCCACCCATAGTTTTCACATTACTAACGACTAGCTTCCATACAAAATACACTACCAACTCGTCCGAATATCTCCGACCTGGTCTATCTATGGCTCTGTCGTCGTAAAGCCAGACTCAAGATGTCCATGGACGCTGTAGCATAGCGTTGGTCTCTTGACTCGTGCTCTTCTCCGAGAGCACGTTGAACATGGAGAAGCTAAAGCTGCTAGACGCGATGTTTGATGCCACACTCTCCGTAATAGGTGCACTGATCAGAGCCTGACTGCACCATGGTCAAAATATTGCTGAGGTTGATCGATCGCTGCTGTACTTGTCATTGCTGGATTACAAATGTCAGCTAAGCTGAAATACTTGGCCATGCAGCAAGACTGTTGTGCTAACAATGCTACGGTGTTGATCACAATAAGCAAATCCATTGACAAGAGTGGTGCTAGCGTTCCACAATAGCAGCAAGGCCGAGACTGCCGTGATACCACCATCGCTGCATACTGCGCGATCCTCAATGTCGTAGCCCATCATGATTTTGATTGAATGCGACGCTCATGTTGGCATTCGCGAAATATGTCACTCAGTTCATCATCTACACCCCCTACTCTGTGACGAAGATCTTGGGTTGAACCGCCGCTGCTACGAAGCTCGTCCCAAGCCTCATTTTGCCCCCTCACCCACCCTTTTAAACAATAGGAGAGAATGCGAAGGAGTTTCTTAATCGTGTCCGAGATACTGCTACTTATTACACCGACCAATGGTACAGTGTGGTTCATTGCCCAAGTGCTGAGTCCGAAGTAGACATTGACACCTTCTTACCTTGCATCGTGCAGCCTTTCGGTCGTGTACGAAGAACGGACAAGTCCAAGTTCCGTGCCAAGACCAACTGCTCCTGGGCAAGTCTGACAAGTTCCTGCTCACGCTGTTCGGTCACTCATGCTACACGATGAATATCGTGTCACCACAACCGCTTGAAGTGCAATTCTACGACTTGGGAGACCTTAAAAGCAGTACAAGTAACAATCATAGAGATCGCAGACTGCTAGTGGAGACAACTGAAGGTACTAATGAGACGAGGAGCAGTTTAGCGGCGTTAGGGAACAATGATGCGTGCCGCAATGTCTTGAGCTGCGTGCAACTACAGGAAGGTCTATCCAGAGCGACCATATATAGCTTGATGATCTCTCGCTGGACAAATTCTAGTGAGGCCGAGGCTGCGATGAAGGAAGTGGAAGATCCTATTCGAGTTGCGGTAGAGCTGAAACACTGTGATCCAGTCTCGCCATGGCACTACGTTGGTACGTGGTTTGCAGGACTGGATGTAGGTGAAAATGCTGACAGTCGTCATTCTAGGATTGGTGTTTGTAGGAGGCATCGGCTTCACGTCGACAATGCTATTACTATGTGTTGTTGGGGAGTTTATGCTAGGTTTACGAACTATCACGAAGCTTCAAAAAGCGGCTCAACGTGATCGGTTCGTCGAACTTGCTCAAGTGGACCCCGTGAAGCAGTTAAATGAGGTCGTGAAAGACTACGAAGACTTGGAAGAAGCAACTACTCCACTTATGGCAAAAGTGATAACACGAGATCCAGAGCCAACTGTGGAATCAGCTCCACAGTTGACGATATCAACGCAGGCTTGACTAGCAGCGTCTCACATTGACGCGAAAACTTAACAAGTGGCGTTTTATGGTACTGTAAGCTCGGAGTCATAGCAGCCGACGTAATATCTGCTTCCGAAGCGGCCGATGGCTGATCGTGTTGTGTTTATTTATGATGTTTAGTGGATAAGTCTTGTCGGAAGACGTTCTTATACAACCGAGGACGATGATCGCATCTTCCAGTCAAACGTAGTTAGCGAGAAGTAAAGAAGAGCGCTTGGCTAACCTATGATGTCCGAGCGTGTACCTTCGGCCACAGCAAAAATGGCTTCTAATGCATGCGCCACTGATCTTTCACTCTGCCGACTTACGTTTTCAGCAGCATCGTGTGGGTCACCACGCTGAAGTTTACACCATGGCGTGCTGATAGACATCGAGTGGCATACGTTGATACGAAATGATACATGACAGTACTCAGTTACAAATGCAGCACAGTAGAACAGTTTTGATGACCTACCACTCACTCGCAACATTGAGATTATCCATCAGCACACGTTGGTGGTCTGCACTGGTAAGGGCACATCCAAGTCACGATTCAGACGTTGACGGCATCATTGAATGTAAACCTAGACATGATCGGAGTGCATCCGATGTATGCGCTGTCCTTTGCATCCAGCGGATAGAAGATGTAGCCTGCCATGTGGCCGAGGCAGTGTGAACGTAAAGAAGGCTGTAGCGGGAAGCAAATGCATACACTCTTCTAGTTGCTCCACATCAAGCACAAGAAGATCCACGAGTAACAATTGCGTGCGTGTTGCAGTACCGATATGACGAACACGACAAAAGCGCTGCAGAAGCAAGACGTTCTTTCGCCAGATAGACGCAACAAAAGCGAAATGTGGATTTGGTAACAATGGTAGTATGGTATTTTACGCTCGATTGCTTCAAAAGGTATACAACGCGATGGAAAAGTGGAGGGAAACTCACTATGTAACTACGTCAAAAACCATCTCATACTTTATAGGGGCTAGGGTGACATGACAAAGTGGACTGGGTAAATTGCAACCTTTCCGCTCGACCATCACTCTCGATGGCGCCCTCGACTCTGCACGTGCTTGACCGGCGCGACGTGCAGCGCATCTGCAGTGGCCAGTCCGTGGTGGACCTCGCGACTGCCGTAAAGGAGCTAGTAGAGAATGCGCTGGATGCTGGCGCATCGCAGATTGAGGTCAAGCTGAAGGAGTTTGGACGTGACGCCTTCGAGGTAAGCGACAATGGTACAGGTCTCGCGCCTGAAAACTACGCGTTTCTAGCGCGCAAGCATTATACGAGCAAAATCAGCAGCTTTGAGGACATTGAAAGAGTCACGTCTTTTGGCTTTCGGTACAAGTGACAGCTCACGATTAATATTGTGTCAGATGAATTCATGATATGGCTGTGTATTTCCTTCCAGCGGCGAAGCTTTGAGCTCAATTTGTGAGTTAGCGGCAAGTTTTGTGGTATGTACAAGGACGCAGAACGAGGAAATGGGAGCGCTGCTCGAGTATGACGTTAGTGGGAAGCTGGTGAAGGAGACGAAGAAGGCGCGGCCTGTGGGCACGACGGTCGCGGTCGAAGAGCTATTCAAGGTACAATATATAAGCCGAGGGATGGTCTGGAGGAGCTCTGTGAACTTATGTTTGGCTTGTATACTCTTGCAGCCACTGGCAGTCAGATCAAAGGAGTTCCAGCGTAATATCAAAAAGCACTATACGAAGCTGCTCAAGGTGTTGCAGGCATACGCTGTCAGCTGCGCAAACGTTAAGATCTGTGTATTCAATATCGCAGGCAAGAATGCCACTCGACACGTTGTGCTGTCAACTCAAGCGCACCAGACACTGGGAGAGAATATTGCAAATGTGTTCGGCACCAAGTTTTTCAGGACTCTGTTGAGGGTGGACTTCGACCTGCACAGTGATGTGAAGAATGGAGAAGAAGACAAGAATAATGTGAGAGATGCTGGAGACAGTGACAGTGACATTGAACGTGAACAGAAAAGCTCTAGTGTGAGAATTGGAGACAACTTGAGTGAGCAAGAGCGCAGGGTGGTGGGATACGTGTCTAGAGTCGGCGCTGGTGTCGGCCGAAGTGACAATGACCGACAGTTCTTCTTTATTAATGGACGACCATTTGACTTGCCAAAGGTGCGTAACGTGATACTAAGCGATGCTTCTTTATGGCTTACCCTCGAATTCGTGTCGCAAGATGGCAAAGACATTGAATGAAGTGTGGCGACAGTATGAAATGAAGCAAAAGCCGGCGTGTGTACTTGACTTCCGTCTACCTCTCGGCGACTACGACGTCAACGTTACTCCAGACAAGCGGGAGACATTTGTGAAACATGTACGTGGACTCATTTGTCATGGTCTTGGTGACACACAACTTAGAACCGGTGTGGAATATGCTAGGAAGCAGAAATTGTTGATGCATTCAAGTCGGGTTTGAACAAGCTATATGAGCCGAGCCGAGGGACGTTTACAGTCCAGCCTTTAATGACCGCATTCGCCCAAGCTGCAAAGACTGGAGATTCCGCGAAACAATCTGCTCTTTCACCAAAAAGCGGCGCTATGGAACAACTTCAGCATGTGCCTGTTGTTGACAGCGAGACATCAACTGAGATCGCGTCGCCAAGGAAGTCAGCTCAAGATGACCAAGACGAAGGGAAAGCTTTGAAACCAGGACGTGCCATTGTTGAGCCCCTCGAACCGGATGTTCTGCTGGAAGGAAGTACAGCAATAACAAACAAAGATGCTGGCAAACGGAAGCAATCTTCGTTACCGAAGACAAGTACTGCGTCTTCAGTATCATTCGCAGGACTGGATCTGCGAGATTCTGTCAAAAGACAAAAGCTATATCCCCCTGCGCTTGCATCATCGACACCTTCGACGCCGGAAGAGCATGTGTGGTCATTTGACGAGATGATCAAGCAGCGACAACAGTATATCAAAGAAGAACTGGAATACGATCGAAAGAGAAAAACCAACCGTTTGCAGATACCGAAGGCATGTTCTACCTCGATCGATGGAAACATCCAAGAAGCAAACAACGACGTTGCTGCGGCAGCTCTGCAGCGCGTGCTCAAAAAAGAAGATTTCCGGCGCATGGAAGTTCTTGGTCAGTTCAACCTTGGCTTTATCATCGGCAAGCTGGACAATGACGTGTTCATTATCGACCAGCACGCTAGCGACGAAAAGTATAATTACGAGATGCTACAGCAAACCACCGTCATGCATCAACAGCCACTTGTTCGGCCGCTAATGCTGGAGCTGACAGCTGGAGAAGAGATGATCATCGTAGATCATTTGGCTGTTTTCGCAAAGAACGGATTCACCTTCCTGGTTGACAAGGACGCTCCAGCGACAAAGAAATTGAAGCTGCTCTCACTGCCGTTCACAAAACACACGCAATTTGGCACTGAAGGTGAATTTGTTGTTGTTCCATCTCATTTCATGTTCACTGACGTGTTGCATGCTGGTGTAGATATCCGTGAACTTGCGTCGCTGCTCATGGACGCACCGTTGAATCCATCTGCCATCCGCCTGCCTAAAGTGATGGCGATGTTTGCATCTCGAGCTTGCAGAAGTTCGATAATGATCGGCACCGCTCTCCATAAAGAAGAAATGCAAAAGGTGGGTTTTGGTGATGCTATTGCCTATACCAATGTCACTCATGCTATTGCTCGCGCAGATTGTTCGTAATCTTTCGAACCTGGACCAGCCCTGGAACTGTCCACACGGGTGATGTGCCTCTACTTTTTGTATATACCACCCGCATGTGCTTATTGAATGTGCGTCTACTCTTTTACTACAGGCGTCCTACACTTCGTCACTTGGTCGATCTTCTGCATCTTGCCAAAACCAACAACTAACCATTTTTTCTACATAATCAAGCGCGCTACCCTCATCGGGCTCGCGCGTGAGTACAAGCCACTTTTCAAGCGCAAAGCTGTATTAATAATTATCTAGCGCTGCCCCATTTGTTTTTAAAGCTGTGTTCCATTTGGAACTGTAGAAGCGTCGGTGCTTGAACTCGAAGGTAAGATTTGTTTCTGGTACTTTTCGCATAGTTTGTTGTAGGCATTGACAAGGACCGGGTCATGGGGGTCGCCGTGGTAATTGGCATTGACGAATTCGGTCCATTCGCGAATATCATTTTCTTCGGGTGAGTGCGTGAAACACCCACCTTCACACTGACACTCTCCGCCGTATTCCTTTGGCAAGTTCTCGGGCGCAACAAATTCCAGCAGCGCCTTAGTAATGTCCTTCTGGCCACGAAGCACATGGATACGCTCTCGCGTCTTCGAATTGACAAGCGGTGACACAATCTTCCAGATGAGATTGAACCAGGACGGTGGGTTAATGAGGAACACCTGATAGACCCGCTCTGGATTGTACGTTGCAACCACTTCACCCCACTTCTTCGTATAGTTGACCACATCACTCGACAAATCAGCCATGGAAATTCCCTTGATGTCATACACCTTGAGCATATTGCCCTCCGGGAATGGCCGTGGGTCAATCACATTCCACATAAACTCCATCATGCGGACGTGGTGCATAATTGCTTCATCTTCCGAAATACCACGGCCCGTGAAATCGTGCAGCGCCTTCCGTTGGCCGCCAAGAAACTCAAAAGAAACGGGGTGGCCCTGACGATCCTTTTTGTGAGTAAAGTGGGTGAAGCACTCCTTCATATCCTTGAACACGTGCGACGAACGCAGCAAAATCGTGTCCACATCATTTTCCTTCCGCCACTTCATCGTCGCAGCGTAGCGCTCCTTCGCTTCCTCAACATCGCCTTCACATCCTGCCAGGAACCGGCTGTCAAGCTCCTCGTCATGTTCGTCATCGCCCTTTAATGATCCTCCACTCTTTCCCATCATGATTTCGGCACATTCAATCTGCAATTGCCGTGCTCTTGAAAATCGTTTCGTCATCATCAGCAATATGATGCGTTCGTGAAAGCGAGTGAGAAACAGAACAAGCGCCGACAGCCATGCCAAAAGCTCAATAGATCCGTTGTCCATCGAGTTCATGATTGCTGCTACGGCCGCAAAGAACGAAGTAAGACCCCAAAAGCGTCGGTTGGCCTCCTCTTCCGAATTGTTCAACGTCTTCTCAGCTTTGACTGCAACATGAAGCACATGATCATCGCGTGGACCATTTCCAAATGGCTCAGCCTCTACCACAACAGGCGAGCGATCTTTGTGCCTATGAGTAAGCATCTCACACGAGAAAAGTGCTATACCATTAGCTGAAGGGCCGTTCACGTAGAACCGGAGAATACTCGATGGATACATCGCCACCTGGAAGGCTTCACCGACGGCCGGGTTGCTGGCTACTACAGACTCAGGAAGAGACGACTCGTGCTGGACGGTCACACAGCTGATGGAGTTATCCTCGGGCTGCGGACCACGTTGCAACTTAAAAAGAGCATCCTGGAAGAGTTGCATGGCTTTGCGCAGCGTGACTGCGATTTCGGTACACTGCTCAGGGGTGCGTGCACGTACACGAAAGATTCGGCCATCCGAGCGAATCACCGTAAGAATGCGCGGAAACTGGTCGTTCACCTCAATGTGCAGAATGTCCGACAAATGGACTGACGATCGTACCTCGCCTAGTGCCATCGCCGATACCGGTACACTTACATCATCGGTAATGGATCCAGTTGCCTTGAAACATAACATCTCTGCCGTCGTAAGCATGAAAACTCTCCACTTCCACAACGCCACGTTAGCACTCATACGACGGCTCGCAAGGGACCGTCCTCCCATTGTAAACGTGCCTAGATACAGAATTTCATCCATAGTGTTGTCCTGCTCTTCTAGTAGACAACTGAACAAAATACCAGGCATCGAATTGACGCTACTATTCGCCGAGCCACCACCTGAAGAGTTCAAAGCAAAGTTTACATGACTGTTCAGATCAGGTGTCCCAGGTGTCAATGCCGTACTATCCCCTGATGACTGGTTGTCTTTAGGGGGCGTCGACGGCGCTTGAGGCATCAGCACCATTCTCTCCCCAAGAGGAGACGACACCTCCGGATCGCTCTCTCGCTCATTGTACACTAGGCTCGAGCTTTGTCGCGTCCCCCAGCTCTTAGGACTGCGATATCCCGCTCGACGTTGCACCAGATGCCTCGTGCACAAGTCGCACACCCGCACTTCCTTCATGATCCCCAAGTGGGGCAGAGGCACTTGGTTTTTACTGTGTACGCCGCACACTGCCAATCCACAGTTGCGGCATCGATGCTACAGTGTCCACCCATATCCACAATACATTATTAGCAACAACAAAGACAAGTACCCACACTAGATAGCGGCAAGAAACTCACACGAACACGCAAGAGTCGGAGAGATGCATTGCACACGTGACATTTAGAGTCTGCATCACTATGCGGTGTCATCGCAGCATCCATGGACCGGTTAGAGTTGAAGTCCGAGGTCGTCGTTACTGCCGTGTCTTCTGTACTGGTGCTGTGGCTCTTAAAATGCGCTAAAAAGGCGGTTTTGCGTCGTTGGAGCTCTTCAACCATCGTCGATTCCGCTTCGGTTCCACTTGGAGATGCTGGAGAAGGAGACGCGATGGACGAAGATGCCACGTCTGTAGTTCTTTCACGGGAGACTTCACGTAGGAAGCGCGACATTGTAAGGCGATCGCCGGCACCCATTTATTGGCGGTCTTTTTCTTACCTTCCAAGAGTGAAAATGAAAGGGAGTCGTGCCTGATACTGAAGCCCTAACCTCTGCATCTTACAATGACACTCTGTCGTATCCACGATCGCTTTTAGCGTTTTTTTTGTTCTTCAATACCCTACGAAAAGCCTCCATGCTGCCTCATTGTTTGCGTTATAGGTCCAGTACTATATAGCACGATACCGCTCCCTCTGAAGGTGTCTAGGGGTACTCTAGATGCTCTTATATGCGAAGGAAGAGCGGACGATGATACGCTCCAACACAAAACAAACACAGCTATCGTATGTGTTCATTAATGTATCTCTCTCTATTGTAAGTTAGGTAATAAGAGCAATCATCGCAACTCCACGCTCACAGGAACGACACAAAAGCCCGCTGCAATGCATGGTCACTGCCTCGTCCAGCATCCGTCACCATGTAGAATCTTCCAGCGCTGAGATCGGCAGCATTCAGAGGCGCCCGCCAAGCCATGATCGAAGGCGCAAGCGGTACCTGCGTGATGTCTCCATATTCGACAATCGATAAATGGTCGAGCATCTTGGATGATGGAACTCCTCCTGTCAACATCTCGGGAGAATTGGCATCGGCCGCAACGACTAGTTCTGAAAACCAGGCTTGCAATGCAACGCCAGATACAGTAGCATTTCCTCTCTGTGGAATAGGAGCAGCATTTTCTCTCTGTGGAATAGGAGCACCAGCAGCTCCTAGACAAACATGTAATGCTGTATCTTGGGTCCAGTCGATCGCAATGCCGAGATTATTGATGTCGCCAACCTCCATTCGCTGCACCGCCTCATTCCAAGCCGCGTCACTACGCGAGTCTTCGTCGTCGAAATTCGTCCTGTCACGTCTTTGTCTCTTTCTTGGAGGCTGAACCACTGTCTTACCTGTGTCACGCTCTCGCACCTTGCTTCTTGTCTTCATTGTCATGTTTCCGCGGCAGTTCTGAGTTGGAAGATCAAGCATCGTATGGCATCATCGTCCACTCTTCTTTTGCACATAAGAGCATCTAGCGTACCCCTAGACACCTTCAGAAAGCGATCATGTACCATTTAATCCGATGCCGCTCGCGGATTCGTGCGCTCGTATGATTTGAGCATGTGTATTCAACACTTTTCTTTCAAACTTGGTTTCCCTTTCCCATTCACTACTTCGTCATTCACCACGATGCCAATGAAGAAGAAGGCGATGACTGGCATATGACTTCCGTGCTGGCGAACAAGTCTAATTATGCTTAATCTTGACTTCATGTAGATGCGTCGTGAACCCGATAAAAACGAAGCAACAGGCATCTGCGCGAGTGAAAAAAACAGCGCATACGACCTGTACTTTCTTCCTGTAAATGCCGCGAAGCTGACGCAGTCGTTGGTCGGATCGAGCGACGAGCAGCACCAAGTTCTCGAGAAAGAGCTTGATCGAACTGACGAATATCCTCTTCTAGTCTTGCGCTTCAATCCGAATTGGCAAGGTCGGGTTGCTGTCGGTACAGCTTGTGACGCGGTAGCAACATTTGAAATGAGGGGCAGCGCACGTCGCGACGTTGGAGAAGGCTGCCGCCGATGGATTGTTCAATCAGATCATGGCTTCATGGTAGTTCCACAACCCATCAATTTCTCACAGAGAAATGCGTTCTTACAAATGAGACGCGATGACCACCTCCGATGGGAGAGCTGTGTCGAACAGTATGCAGCGCAGCTTACCACTCTTCATGCTGCCATTGTAAGTCGTGCACAAATTCGCCTTGAAATAATTGCTTCGCGCGGACGTCGAAGTTGGAGCATCCAGCAGTACGTGGTGCAAGAGTAATTCCTCAAGCTCGATCAACTGAGTATCAGCATACTGGCACTTTGGAAGTTCCACCAGCACGTGGATCTCTTTGCGTCCAGGCTTAAAGTTCGCGCCAAGGTAATCTTCGCCGAGAATCCAGTTTGAAATTATCTTCACATACGGATACTCCTCGTCTTCTTGGTCTCCTCGTTTCAAGAAACCCTCGACTATGTCGTCGCTCTTCAAACAAGTGTCGTTCTCGCCAACCTTCTTCCGCGCCAAGTACAGCGTCAAGTGGCTGGATACACCTCAACACAATTGCTCTCGACTTTGTATCTGCTAACTATAGCCTCCTGCAGCGCTTCTACTTCTGCATCGCTCTCAATCTCGATGGAGAACACGTTCCTTCGCCATACACACCACACTATAACTTCATGTTTCTTTCTCACAGAAAGCTTGAGACCGGGAAACGAGTGAGAACATAAACAACAAATTCAGTACTCTTCTCAAGTCGTTGATGACTTTGACATCATTCATTGTAGTGATCAATTGAATAAGAACACCTTAGAATAAGAGTCTGACCCTGAGCTAAGAATATCAGAATATATCGGTATCAACCGATATTGCACTATTCAATCAGAGCCAGCTAGAACATTTCTAGCTATCAAATTACGAGGGCTCCAAAGGTTCCAGAGGGATGCCTGGGCTTTCGAACCATTATTCACGACACCCCCCCCATATAAAACTAGCCTAGACATGCTCTAATATATGTATGGGGGTTCGAAGGCTCCATCATTCTTATATAACTTGTATAAAAAAGAGAGACTGAACAAAAAGAGAGTTTATCCTAACAAATAGATATAAAGAATATGAACCAGACATATACAAGTATGTGTAATGTAGCCGATTGCATGAGCAAGAAGAACTACAAGGAAACGGAATTCTGCTGAATCGACATACTGATCTCGTGATCGCTCATATCTCTGTCTGTCTCTGTCTGTTATATTCATATAAGCTTATATCAATCATCCGAGTCGAAACAAATCGGATTTGGCTTCGAACATACCTTGCTAATTTGTATAGGCAACCGAATGAGCGAATTGAGGTAATGCTGCTTCTTTACTCGCAAAAGAAACGATCTTTCTATCGTAGTAATATATGATAGACATGGATATCGAGTGTGTTGATGTGCCACTTGATGAGTCCATTTATATCGATGAGAGCTACTACTCATTGCCAACTCCCAAACCAAAGGCTGTGATCTCAAACCAGAAGGGCTTCACACTGGAAAAGTTTGATCGTCAGACTAAGAACCGCTCGCCAGCCAAGGCTTACATGGTCGAAATCGCATCACTCGCGCAATTGAATGCAAGGTATAAATGGGATATACTGACTTTTTATGACGTCAGACTCTGGAGCGTTCCAGCGGTAGAGCCTTCTAGCGTATCTCTCGATATTGTCTTCATACCGGTGTCTATACTACTACAGGCTTCTGTCAGGATCAACAGTGTGTTCTTATTGAAAGGAAATCCTTAACAAGTCAAGTATTGTGAGGAATTCTTATTTGCTGGGCGTCTGATTAACGCATTGCCCAGGCTAGTGGAGAGTATAAATCCACAGACAAAATTGCTGGGAAAGCTACCGGGAGTGCCATCCCTGGCGGAATGCCAAGAATTCGACGTCCGTCCAACTGGATCACGGTTCTTGGAGCGACGATTGGCAGTGGAGCCAGCTGCACGAGTGGATTGACACGAGCATCATACAACTTGTATTCCGCATTCGTAAAGTCGGGCTCGAATCTCACACACAGCACGTACTCAACTCCTGGCATCGCAGCCCATATCGCTATCGCCTTGTGGTCGAGCTCTCCTGGTGCGATGCCCCACTGCTGAGAAACTCCAATTTCGACCTTGATCGTCCGAAAGTCAGCAAAAAGTGGAATGGTTGGCGGAAGCACGGAGTGCGGTGTGTCTTTGCGTGGTCCATAACTGAGATCTGGACACCATCGTCGCCCTTGAGAATTCTTGGAGGCTAAGTGTCCTTTGAGCCATCGACGAACATTCAGCTGGGCAAATGAAGTACCTTGGACAAACTCACTAATGTAATCTTCGTGGGGAGCGTCGGCAAACTCGATGATGTGAATCTCTTCCGTGTCAGCAAACCATTCAAGATAATTGAGGCGAACGATTTGATCCTCGCTGTCAGCAAACGCGTTCCACTCATTTTCCGTTGCATGACAGACACGCAATGTGCCAGCAGCCGGTGGAGGCTGTGCCACTGCAACTTTCAGAGCATCGTTGATGCGATCGACGGTGGAGAGGAGGAGGAGGCAGAGGAGTCATTCTCGCCGGTGCGACTGCAATCTCTGTCGCAGCGACCGATGTATGGTAGTTGCTGTTGCAGGGGCGCGAGTATGAATCCCCGTCCCCAAATAAAACGCTCATGTTTCTTTTGTTCTCGTCCCAACCTGTCCACCGTAGACTCGCGTTTGCGTCCGCACATCGTCCGCTCGTCCTGCCCTTACAAAGGCATCGAGCGTACCCCTATACACCCTTAGAGAGAGCGGTATCGTACTATATAATTACTGAACGTGATTGCAGTAACGTACTGTCTACGATTCGCGGATCTAGCGCCGTTCTCGGGTTTAATAACCTTGTTTTTGCACCATATCGAACAGACGAAAGCGTGGCTCTGCGAGCGAACCTAATGAAGACCACCGTCACAGCGCCGGTTTCAGCCCCTATTCACGTGTCCAAAAAGATGTGGATAAAGTTATTCATTTCGTATAAAACGGAAATGAAACAGCATTGTCAAAATAGCTGCTAAATATGCTACTCTTTAATTTGCCTGAATTTCAGCTGACATGCGCCATCTTATAGATAGCAGAGAAAATGTCACCATCTGCAATATCGAAACCTGCCTAAGCAAACACTTTCTCATATTCCCTTCTTTTTCTATCTACCATTTTATTCAGACAATCGAGATGATCCGTGAGGATGTGAGCGTAACCACCTAGAATGTCCTGAATATTCCAAGCGTGCCTTTTAGAAGAAACTAATGTCTCAATAATGATCTGACATTTCTAAAAGCCTCAGAGGCTGAATATTCGAATGCACATTCTAAAACCTATTTCCACTAATGGGATATCGAGAAAGAGCAGCCGAGTTTAAGTTCAATCCACAGATACTGAAGCAATCAATCCGAGAGTGATTTGCCTATCCAACAGTGCGCAAGAGCTAAAGTGACATAAAAAGAGTGCTCTCTAAGCCAGACATTGTGGTGTACTCCTTGGGGAGCTCACTTCTCTATCGCAAAGGATGTCGCTAGGATGTTCCTTGAGTGCACAGCTACTATCACGAGTCCTTTTTTCGACGCCGAGCTGTTTGCGTGCTGCTTCCTGCTGGCGGATTAGCTACAATTGTATCGCTTTTTAACAAATGACCTAAGTACCGCAATCACGTAGTGCTTGGTTGGGCCTTTCATCGTCAAGAATCGGTGCATGTTCATCATGTTGACCCAAGCTTGACAGCTCGGTGTTGCTGGCATGTAAATTACTAATGGCGTGTGTATTGCTTGGGCCGTAATAGCACGAACAGCGCCATTTTCTCATGCTTGAGTCTCGGTCGCGAGAAGATCAGCAAAGATAAGCAGTTAAAGAAAGGGTGTCAACTCTCGTCCGTATACCGAACACATTTCTTCCCTTTGCCATTTCGAGCTTCAGTCCAACGATGTCTTACGTCGGCCTTTACGGTGTCATGCTTGTGACGGCCGTCACGTTGGTGGCATACGCCGGCGCTGTCTTAGAGGACAATGACTTCGCCATGACCCTCTCTGGCCCGAAGGTTTCGCAACGCGCTACGTCTGGTCCTCCTCCTTTGGATAGCAAGCGCCACTTGAGAGATCGCAACGAAACAATGGCGGATGATGACAACTTTGAAGACCGCATCCTTGAAGGAGCTTCGACAAAGCTCAAAAGCATACTGGACAGAGCGATGCAAAACATCAAAATGTTTGCTGACGTAGCGGAACCCAAGGTGCTTGTTGACGCAGTGGAACCCAAAATGGCCTCTGCACAGCAACAGATTGACGAACACTTCAAACAATTGATGCCGGAAGGAGTCGACACTCTTAATTTTGGGACTGAACATTTTCAAAAGTGGGACGACATTGTTACCCGAGAGCATCCTGAAGACGCTGACGTGGCCATGATTACAACATTAATGAACTACGTCGACGACGTGCATCTAACGCAGAAGCTTATGGAAGCTAGAAAGGTTCAAGAAACGAAAGCTATTGCCACTAGGCTAATGAAAGCCCAGCTCACGTATTGGCTTGCTATGAAGAAAAGGGCTGGCAACGTCTTCACACTGTTAAAGCTCCACGAGAAGACGGACTTGCTTTTAACAGACATGTTTTTAACGGACCCGATGGTGAAGGTGTGGATTTCCTATGTGGGAAAATTTGACAAGAAACGTCAAGCCGAATTGGTGCTGGATGTGTTGAAGAAGTACGTCAAGGGGGATGATGCTCTTGTAAGGATGATTCTTGAAGCTGAAAAGGTTGAGGAGACGAAAGCTCTAGCTCCAGAGCTGATTCAGGAACAGATCAATCGCTGGCTCTCTGAAAAGAAGGATTCTATGAAAGTCTTCACGTTGCTAAAGCTTGACGCGAAAACAAGGATGCTTATGACTGACGAGTTTTTAGCGGACAAGCTTCTGGCTGACCCAATGGTGAAGGTGTGGATTTCCTATGTGGGTAAGCACAACGATCTGTATCAAGCGTGGGTGGTGTGGACGACTTTTAGACCTTATGTGAGGGGAGAGGATGCTTTCGTAAGGATAATTCTTGAAGCTGAGAAGGTTGAGGAGACGAAAGCTCTAGCTGCAGAGCTGATTCAGGAACAGATCAAGCGCTGGCTCTCCAATAAGATGGAGTCTACGGAAGTCTTCACGTTGCTAAAGCTTGACGAGAAAATGAAGAAGCTTGCAACTGACATGCATTCAATGGACGTGCTTTTGGCGGACCCGATGGTGATGGTGTGGATTTCCTATGTGGAAAAAGTTGACAAGAAACATCAAGCCGAATTGGTGCTGGATGTGTTGAAGAAGTACGTCAAGGAAGATGATGCTCTCGTAAGGATGATTCTTGAAGCTGAAAAGGTTGAGGAGACGGAAGCTCTAGCTGCAGAGCTGATTCAGGAACAGATCAAGCGCTGGCTTTCTAAGAAGAAGGATTCTATGAAAGTCTTCACGTTGCTAAAGCTTGACAAGAAAATGAAGAAGCTTATGACCGAGAAGCACTCAACGGACATGCTTTTGGCGGACCCGATGATGATGGTGTGGATTTCCTATGTGGAAAAAGTTGACAAGAAACGTCAAGCCGAATTGATGCTGGATGTGTTGAAGAAGTACGTCAAGGAAGATGATGCTCTCGTAAGGATGATTCTTGAAGCTGAAAAGGTTGAGGAGACGAAAGCCCTAGCTCCAGAGCTGATTCAGGAACAGATCAATCGCTGGCTCTCTAAGAAGAAGGATTCTATGAAAGTCTTCACGTTGCTAAAGCTTGACGGGAAAATGAAGAAGCTTGCAACTGACATGCATTCAACGGACATGCTTCTAGCGGACCCGATGGTGAAGGTGTGGATATCCTATGTGGGAAAAGTTGACAAGAAACGTCAAGCCGAATTGGTGCTGGATGTGTTGAAGAAGTACGTCAAGGAAGATGATGCTCTCGTAAGGATGATTCTTGAAGCTGAAAAGGTTGGGGAGACGGAAGCTCTAGCTGCAGAGCTGATTCAGGAACAGATCAAGCAATGGCTCTCCAATAAGATGGATTCTATGGAAGTCTTCACGTTGCTAAAGCTTGACGAGAAAATGAAGAAGCTTACAACTGACATGCTTACAACGGACGTGCTTCTAGCTGACGTGCTTTTGGCGGACCCGATGATGATGGTGTGGATTTCCTATGTGGGAAAAGTTGACAAGAAACGTCAAGGCGAATTGGTGCTGGATGTGTTGAAGAAGTACGTCAAGGAAGATGATGCTCTTGTAAGGATGATTCTTGAAGCTGAAAAGGTTGAGGAGACGGAAGCTCTAGCTGCAGAGCTGATTCAGGAACAGATCAAGCGCTGGATCTCCGACAGCAAGAAGACGCCTATGGAAGTCTTTACGTTGCTAGAGCTTGACGGGAAAATGAAGAAGCTTGCAACTGACGTGCATTCGATGGACATACTTTCAACGGACATGTTTACAACGGACATGCTTCTAGCTGACGTGCTTTTGGCGGACCCGATGATGATGGTGTGGATTTCCTATGTGGGAAAAGTTGACAAGAAGCGTCAAGCTGAATTGGTGCTGGATGTGTTGAAGAAGTACGTCAAGGGGGATGATGCTCTTGTAAGGATGATTCTTGAAGCTGAAAAGTTTGAAGAGACGAAAGCTCTAGCTGCAGAGCTGATTCAGGAACAGATCAAGCGTTGGATTGAAACGAAAAAGACTGCTGGTAAAGTCTTTTTGAGGCTAAAGCTCCATAAGAGAGCAGATATCCTTCTAACGGACCCGGTGATGAAGGTGTGGATGTCCTTTGTGAACAAAGCCTACAATGATAATCCAATCGAAATATTGTGGACGACATTGAAGGCTAAACGTGACAAGGGTGTTCTCGTAAAGATGCTTGTTGATTCTGAAAAAATTGAGGAATCAAAAGATTTAGCCACCGAGCTACTTAAACGCCAGTTCAGCGAGTGGTCCACTAAGGGTGAGTATGCGGATAATGTCTTCCTGTTGTTGCAGCTGCACCACAAAACGGACATGTTTTTAGTGGACCCGTTGGTAAAACGATGGATGCTCCATGTGGGCAATCTCAACAAGGAAAAACAAGTCGAAATCATTTGGGATATTCTGAAGTTTCACTTCAAAAAAGAAGATATTATCGCAAAGATCATCTTTGAAGGAAAGAAGGACCACCTGGCGAGAGATATTGCCCAGAAACTTGAAGATATTCAGCTTAGCAACTGGAAAACGAGTAAGACATCCGCTGACAAAGTCTACAAACTCGTGAAAGTAGGCAGTGAGAAGGGCAACCCTTTTGAGCAACCAGGGTTCAATATTTGGGCTTCCTACGCCATGCTGGCCGAACCAGAGAAGTCGTACGAGATATTGATGACGGGACTGAAAGCACGTTACAATGATGACAGAGCTGTGGCAGAGCTGCTTGCTGTAGAGAAGACAAGGGATGGCTTATTTTCGATCGAGCATTTGCAAAAGCTACAATATCAAGACTGGCTTGATCAGCAAAAGACTGCTGACGACATCTTCACGCTGTTGAAATTGCACAAGAGAGGGAACAAGATTTTTGAGGACAAGTTGTGGCACACATGGGTCTCGTACTTGGCGAAATTGGCGGAACAGACCGGAGAAAGACAAGAGGCACTCATGTACTCGGTCTTGAAGGAGTACAACAACGAAAAAGACATGATGAAATTGATTCAAACTGCAAGGAAGAATCGTGACACGGAGCCTATTGCTGCTACACTACTGTCCGAAAAGCGGCAAAACAAGAAGTCTGGGCTCAAAGACAGGATATTGCCCAATCTTCCATAGTCTAGAGATGGTGAGCTACGAGATGTGACTGGCGAAGGAGTCGGGCCAGTTCGCAGCTGCATCGATATTACCTATGGATGGCTTCGTGACGAGTTTATTTGTCGTATAGTGACTTCCTCAAACGTAGGAGAAAATACCATGAATCTTAACATGAAGCTTCTTTTTTATATTGAGATCGTTAGCGCTAAGTAAACGCACTGTGAACTTTCAGAGTGAAGCCTTGTAGTCCTTTGCGTTCTATCACAAACGATCCATTCAAGGCATGTTCCATCGACCTATGGAGCCTTTCAGTAAAGCGCTAGGCCTGAATACCGAGCATTGCAAGATCAGATGCGAGCGCTTGCGTAGCTCTAGACTCTTTAAGACCGTAGACAGCAGAGCGTCAAGAGCTGTGCACAGTTGGTTCAGGTGATGCGCATTGTGCATTTTCCTTTATTTCGACTTCTATTTCTCGAATCGACGAAGTTGGTCGTGCCCCACTGACTTGAAGACACATTGTTCAGTGCTTCAGTAAAGTCTGCCTACATAGTCAAAACAGACAATTGTTACCTTGGCAAGCCAAGATGTGGCACAAATATTGTCTTTAGCATGTGTACCTTGGTGACCACGAGTCGTTCTGTCTCGAGTTCATAAACTCTCTCGCTTACTTCCATCTCTCGCCGCATTTGAAGCAGCAACTCCCAAGTGTATACGCGTTTCATAGGCATGAGCTTCATCGAATATAAAGTTGTTCCACACTCGTGCACTACAGCTTACAACGCAAAAACGAAACCATTGTATCTACGTAAGACAAGTGATAGGAATATGTACATAATGAAATTCAGTACCTTTGCAAGAATCGTTTGTCCTGTTCCTGGTGGGCCAAACATGAAGATACCGTTACATGGCTTCAGAAGTCCAGTCTTCATATGAATGCAACACCCACACATTCAAATGTTAGACGGTAAGTATCATGAAGGGCAACCAAACAACGCACCAAATGTAAAACACAAGTAGCGCACCTTGTTATTGTAGTAGCTTGCGGCTCTGTTCGATGCATCCACACTCGCACCTGTTTTCTTCTTGCTTGTTTACCACAAAGAGCTGAGCCACGAATTGCTCTTGTCTGCTGTCTCTGTCGTCGTCACGGAGCAACATCATAGCATCAGCTTCACATCTCCAGAGCTTCTTGTAGTCTTCTGGACGCCATCGTTAGACTGTGCAGTCTTTCAGAAACTAGTATTACGAATCATTCGTAGGACAAACTGCTGCTTCTGCGGCTGTACCTCTCGCGCTCTCATGCCTCTACTCAGCTGTGCCTCCATTGATTTCCATAAAGCACAGAGCTCATGACGCCTTTGTCGTAGTCGCGCACAGTTTGCTTGCACATGGAGGTAGGAATGTTGGTCATTACTTCATTGTGATTGCCTCAAATCCACGCTCTGAAAATTGTCTCCACCAATGGGATATCGAAGATTCTGTTACGTCGCACATTCTGATCAGTATTTTGTTCAATCAGGATAAAGCATTTGCTGCACAAGATTACCTAACAGGTGCCTCATCTTGCTTGTTGAATGCAACACTTGACTGTCCTTCTCCAACAAGGAGCTAAGGGGCTCTAAAGTGTCATCACTGAACTGTAGTCAGTACTTGTTACCGTTTGTGCGCATGTTGATGTTCTTACGCGCTGAATTTGGAACACACGAGCTGACTACAACGACGGCAACGACCGACGATAACTGCATTGGACATGAAGTCGTAAAAATCAGTGAGTCGTATAGTTGTATGATTGGATAAGGTTTAGCCAATAGATGTAAACTAACTTCGGTATATTACAGAGCTTTGACACGTAATGCTCAAGAAGCTGCTTGGAGTGGCGCAGGACACGTGGCGCATGCGCCACATGCCCACGCAAGTGCGCGCCAAGGATACGCGACTGGCATTCACTGACATTATCGTACGGACTAGCAGCAATGCATCAATCTCTTGTTACCTAACTATGATATAAGAAATGACGTCGTTTATCGATCAGGGCGACGAAAGTCAAAAGGGTCGATGGCTTCGTGCTGGTCCACTTCTGGAGCTCATGGACGTCCTGGCAGGTACAATCTCGTCTCGTGTGTCCTTGGGTCCTACTGCCACCATCTCGTTTGATCGAGTGGACTTTGTAAAGCCAATATTTCACGGAGATCTGGTCCGTGTGGAAGGGGAAGTCATTGGGCTCAGTAACTCGTCCATGGCGGTGCAAGTAAGCGGCTACCGTCACGACATTTCGAGTGGAAAGTTCCAGCATACGCACGATGCTCTGGTTACAATGGTGGCCATCAATCGCTTCGGACGGCCAAGAAAGGGACTCCCACAGCTCTTTGATGCCGATCGGGCGGACTATTGTTTAAGGATGAGAGAAGTAGCTAACCAGAGGAAGGAGTTGGCCAAAAGGTGGAGAAAGGAGCAGGACGCAGTCGACAAAATCCCTTTTATCAAGAACAGCGATTTGCTACCAGGTGAGACCAAGGAAGAATACGTTTCGGTGAGTGAGACGGAGATTGAAGTACGCAATTGGTTCTTGCCGCGCAATCTCAATATCAACCAAACGGTTTTTGGAGGTGATCTACTTGCTTGGATGGTACGGGGGAATACGGTTGTTGTTGGAGTAAGAGGAAGTGAAGTGATGTAAGTGACATTTGTTTGTTGCATGCAGGACCGAGCTGCGTTGTACTGTGCACAAAACTTTACAAAATCGGAGAAAATGGTGACGATTGCAATGAATCGTGTGCTTTTCAAGCTCCCGATCTCAGTCTCGGATGTCGTCACGGCCCGTGCTCGCGTTGTCAACGTTCGGTGCGTAAATATTGGTGAAAGGACTAGCTGATCGGTTAGGACTTACGATGTAGTAATGACTATCTTGTGTATGGCTTCATGATAGTCGTTATCGTCTGGAGGTCGAGGTCGAGGTGTTTGTTAGCTCGATTGTAGATGGTAGTGAACGCAAGTCTCATAGCGGGTACGACAGTTCGTTCGCACACGTGTAAATTGAAGCTCATGGTTCATCATGTCTCGCTAGGTACTTCACGGTGCTGAATTTGGATGAAAAAACCGCGTTCAAGTCGATCCAAACGGGCTTAAAGATTGATCAAGACAATCAGCGCGAGATGCGCATGCTGCTGAAGGCCCAGAAACGTCTGGCGTTTGCCGAAGAAGACAAGAATCTGCATTCTTTAAAGACGCTGGAGATTCGCCTTTGATTTTCTTTTACACGGAACAGGCAGCAGGCAACCAGAAGATGGTAGTAGTTATCTCAACTGCTACCTTAGAAGAATAGTGTAATGAATAAAAGTAATAGAATGCTGCCATTTCTCGTCTTGATACTTGCTTTACTGAGTACCGCATATTCTTACAAGTGCTTTCTGTCAGTGAATGGTGTTGCCACTTGGTCTTGCCTTGCAGTAAATGCCGTTGCAGCTCTTCGACGACGACGTTATCCCCACTGATGTTACACTCCTAGCGCAATGCGTCTTCTGCTCTTTTTGCGTAAAGGCGAGCACTCGATCGTTTTTGTTAATAGCGGGCTGTGTGACGGATAGAAGCTTTTCATAAAGTGGTGTTGGACTTTACTGAAACAAAGCAGGGAGCTGCACATCATGCGATTGATTGTTACCATCAAAAGAAGATGAGGCAGTGAACAATTGAGTACAGTGGTCATGTATCATTGAACTAAAGGTCCAAAGTCTTCTATCGAAGATTTGTAGGACGAGCGACAGCCTAGCTTGCCGTCGTCTGTTGACTCTAATTGCCACTTTCTAGGAATAGAGCATTTCGATGGTTAGTTGAAGTTAAGACATACTTACTTTAGCGTAAATCAGTGCGTCGCGGTCTCTATCTCTTGGCAGTATTACAGTGACCACAACTTTATCCTGGCGAAAGGCTGCAGTCGATCGCTATTGTTCCGATCTGAGTTACACCGTTGATCCATCAAACGCCTTACACTGTTTAAAACACAAGATACAAGTAAAACGGTCCACCCAGTGGAACTCCGTATCTGATCGAGAAATAGCCATGTAAAGATGGGCTTGCACAACTAATAAAGGGCAAGGGTTACTTTGTATCGTTTCTAACCCATGTATAATTTGAGTTCCTATGGGAATGATGACATTGGATTAGATCCCCCACTATAGTGTAAGAGAAGAGAGATAGAGACGTTTGCCGTGCTGTTGGCAACGCCGTGAGAGAAATGGAAGTAGAAGGTAGGAGGACACTTACATTGATTTGCAGGCCTATAATCGAAATATTGTGCAAGTGACTCCACGTGTGTTACTAGCATATGGCTGGGTTTGGGCGTGGAATGAGGGTTCGAAGAAACGGTAGCAACAAATTATTGTGGTCATGCCGTCCTTCAAGAACACAATCAACACGAGGTATCTGACCCATGTCGCAGTGTTTGTGGATCAATTTGAGGCTTTCGCTACAATTTTGCGTAAACCTACCGTCCGTCAAGTAGAAATTCTTTCGGAAGCGCATGGGTCCCGTGGCAGTCAATGCGATAGCGAAGCGCATTGTTTCGATGGTGAAAAAAGACGTACGTAGCGTATGGAGACCGAAGTAAAGAGCATGTGTCAAGAGTATGTGTAACAAACGGTACATAATTAAACACCCGACGATGGTCTCCATGAACGAGATAAGGACGAGCAAACTCGCTCGCTGATGCCTTCAACTGACCTCAAACACGACACGAAGCTGTCGAAGAAGAGAAGAAAAAGCGCAATGGGCTAATGCCGGTCCACATTCAAGTCAAAGCGCAGTTTCAAGAGGCAGATTGCGTCACTGCGATCACGTCGTCCACCGCAAGGTACATTGACTGCAACCCCTCAACGTGCTGAAGCTGCTCGTACCGGCTGCGAAGGGTAGAAATGCACAAACGAGACATGATAATTGATCGTGGATACGAGGACAGTGTCCTTCCAACCTGACAGGGGATGGGATCGGTAGAAAACGTCAAGACTCGCCACATGGGCTCATTTGTTCTTCATGAATTGTCCATTGCGACACGCACGATAGTTCTTCCTTACCTCTTCTTTTACCCTCATGTGCTGGATTTTTGGGAGTAGGAGCTCAAGGATTCCTTGTGCTTGTTATGTCCTTACCATTGTCAAGTAACTCGCTACTTCCTTTGATCCATTGATTCGAGCTAACTCGTTTCAGTCATGGGACTTGAGTTCGCCTGTCGTCAGCCCTTGTCACCCTTATCGCTTGATCTGTTCATCCTCATGGAATGACCGGACCAGTGCACATGTGATAAGGTCACTTGGGTGAGACTATACTAATCTCAAGAGGTCTTGGAGCGACGAGCGACATCGGAGATTTCCAGCTGTTGATGCGCTCTTTACCGACCAGTACCAATGCTGTGCTCTCACTACGAAAAACACCATTTCTAAACAAGAGTCTTTCCTAGTGACTTGAACGATGAAATCGGACGACAAAGCTCCCGTTCTTCGACAGGGTTCAAATTCCGGTCATACGCCAATGATCTCCGAGGTCCCAGAGATCACTGCCGTGCTAGGTACCCCCATGTCTCGCAATGATCTCGAACGTAGTCGGGCCCTCGAACGCAGCGGCTTGACGTCTCCCGGTGCTTCCTATGGCAACTTGGACACTGTCAAAGGACCAGCACCACACGCTTTTAACAACAACAACATTCCCGTAAAGCCTAAAGTTGCACTCTTTGACCAAAACTCGGACCTCTCGACCGAGGGATTCCGCCAACGTGCGGCATTACAGACGTGCTCAATCAGCTGGCAGCATATTTCGTATTTCATTCAACCAACTGAGAAGCTATCGGGACGTTTTCGAAGAAACAGCAAACGTGGCTCTGGTCCTTCTGCACTCGAGGCGCAACTTGAACGTCAACAGCCTCGTAAGATTCTCAACAATGTCTGGGGTCGAAGTGGACCGGGTGAGTTGACTGCGATTTTGGGACCTTCGGGAGCTGGTAAAACGACTTTGCTTGATATGCTTGCCGACCGCGTGTCCTCTGGCGGCTCAAATGTACATTTGGAAGGTCTTGTGGAAGTGAATGGGCAACCGCGTGATTTACGCACTTTTCACTCAATTATGAACTACGTGTCGGAAGACATGGCGTTTCTTGGCGCATTTACTGTTCTCGAGACCTTACAGATTGGTGCAGGGCTGAGCTTACCGGGTCATACGCCGCCAGTGCAACGAGAAGCTCGTGTGCAAGATGTGATTGATGCCATGGGGTTGCGCTCATGCGCCAACGCTCAAGTCGGTGACATTTTTCACAAGGGCATATCATCGGGTCAGCGCAAACGTCTTGGAATTGCGCTGGAACTGCTTTCAGACCCGGCTTTGCTGCTACTTGATGAACCAACGTCGGGTTTGGATTCGTCTTCTGCACGTGGTGTCATGCAGTACATTGAACGTTTGTGTCAAGAAGGAGGCAAGAACGTCGTGTGTACGATCCACCAGCCTTCGTCATCCATCTATGGCATGCTCACGAACCTCATTATCCTCAGTGGCGGTGAATTGATTTACAGTGGACCCACAAGTGCTGCAATTGCTCACTTCTTTTCCATGGGATACGTGTGTCCAATGTACACGAACCCCGCAGAATACTTTGTGCACTTGGTAAACACCAACTTTCATGACGGATTGAAGCTTGAACCATTCGTTCGCGCACTTAAGGATGGTGCTGAGCCTCAACGGTTCCGTGCTGATGTTGTTCGGGATCGAACTCGTCGCGATCACCTTACGAACCCAGAACTGCTTAAAGCTATGCGTCCGTGGCCACTGAATCAGTTTGTCGTGCTGGTCAGGCGTAATTTGACCAACAACTGGCGGCATCCGGGTGTATTCTGGCTGCGTGTACTCATGTACGTGCTGCTGTCGTTGATGGTGGGTACCATGTATCTGAGCTCGAATTCCGATATTCGCGACGAGTCCATTGTCCCGCTTCTCTTTTACGTGCAAGCTTTCTTGGTGTTCATGTCCGTTGCGGCACTGCCGGCATTGTTGGAACATCGTGCAGTCATGGAGCGAGAAATGCGTGCGTACGCCTTGTCACTCACGAGTTACACCTTGTCCAACCTGTTGGCCTCCTTACCCGGTATTCTTCTCATCTCGACTCTTGCGTCGGTCATTGTCGTCTTCCTCGCCCGTGTGCACTCGTTCGGTTCTTTCCTCGTGAACTTGACCCTCTCGTTGATTGCTGCCGAGTCGGTCATGCACTTGCTTGGTGCTGCAGTACCTCATTATATCATGGGCATTGCATTAGGTGCTGGTCTCTTTGGTATGTTCATGCTTTGCGAAGGCTTCATGGTTCCATACGCCGATATGCCTGTGTACTGGAAGTGGGGCTACTTTATCGCCTTCCACACGTACTCGTTCGAGTCTTTCATGTACGAGCATTTTTCAAGGGTCAACACGGAATCAGCATGGGCGATCCTCAAGAGTTATGGCATGGACCATGTGGAGACGTGGAAGAATATGGTGATATTGGCAGGCTATTCCGTCGTCTTGCAGTTTATGGTCATAGGTGTGCTCTATCTTCGATTCAATCGACATCGTCGTCGTTGAATGCAGTGCGTGCAGGAGAGAGTGACTTTTATAAACGTCTGTGTATCAATCAACCCGATTAACGTGATCACATTCTAGTGTAACCTATGTTTTTTATACCAAGGAGTTAGGTTTTGATGCAGTTACATGATAAAAGCTTATGCATCTGTGCTGCTATGGACGCAATGAAGAAGTTAGTGCGTGCCATCGAACACGACGACGAGTCCACTACTGTAAAAGATGCAAAGAAGCTCGTTCGACTACTTGCAGCGCAAGGAGATCGCAAACTGGGGCAACGAGGCTGCTCAATACGCAAACTTCAAGGATTTTTACGAACGAATGCAGCAGTAGCTTGGCATGTGCCTTTCAAACTTAGGCACCGCAGACCAAGCATTCGTCTTCATCGTCTCCCGCTCGGACTACAGTCTCAACGACTGGAGCAGAGGTTGAAGCAGCCGCGGCCTTCGTCTCTTCCTTGACACGTTGCTGGTCAAGGCCTTGCTTGTCTACGGTGAACTGAATGGCGTCGGCTTTTGGGCGTCCGCGCATATAGTACATGCCCGTCTTGAGGCCCTTTTTCCATGCATAGAAATGCATAGATGTGAGTTTACTGATTGTCGGATCGGCAATGTGAATATTGAGCGATTGACTCTGGCAAATGTAAGCGCCACGATCAGCCGACATGTCCAAGACCGACTTTTGCTTGATTTCCCACACGGTCTTGTACTTTTCCTTGATATGGTCTGGAATGGTCTTGACCTTTTGCACCGATCCACCGTCGTTCAAGATTTGATTACGGACTTCAGGCGTCCAGATGCCCAAATCAATCAGCTCCTTCATCAGATGCTTGTTGACGATCGTAAACTCACCAGCGAGTACGCGACGATTGTACATGTTTGATGTGTACGGCTCGATGGATTCATTGTTGCCCAGGATCTGGGCAGTTGAAGCAGTTGGCATAGGAGCCACTAGCAAAGAGTTACGAATACCGTGCTTGATCACATTCTCCTTCAAGGCGGCCCAATCCCAAAGACCAGACGACGGAGCGACACCCCACATGTCAAATTGGAAGATCCCCTTGCTGGCAGGGGAGCCCTGGAACGTCTCGTACGGACCCAGTTCCTTGGCAATCTCCATAGAAGTCTCCATCGAAGCGTAGTAGATGGTCTCAAAGATGTTCTTGTTCAGTTCACGAGCCTCTTCACTTTCAAACGCAAAGTTCATGAGAAGAAAAGCATCGGCCAGACCTTGAACACCAATTCCCACGGGACGATGGCGCATGTTGGATTTTCGAGCTTCTGCAACCGGGTAATAGTTGACGTCAATGACTTTGTTGAGGTTGCGGGTGACGACCTTGGTCACGTTGTACAGCAATTTGTAGTTGAACACACCGTCTTCCACAAACTTGGGCAGCGCCACTGACGCCAAGTTGCACACCGCAACCTCGTCCGGAGACGTGTACTCCATCACTTCACAGCACAAGTTACTGGATCGGATCGTGCCAAGATTCTGCTGATTGGACTTACGATTGGCCGCGTCCTTGTAAAGCATAAAGGGCACCCCCGTCTCAATCTGTGCGTCCAGGATGGCAAACCACAACTGCTGCGCATTGATCGTCTTGCGAGCACGTCCCTCCTTCTCATACGTTTCGTAAAGGGTCTCGAATTCATCTCCCCAGCACTCGTAGAGACCAGGAGCTTCGTTTGGACAAAACAAACTCCACTTGCCATTACTTTCCACTCGTTTCATGAACAGATCAGATATCCATAGAGCGTAAAACAAGTCACGCGCTCGGTGCAGTTCACTGCCGTGATTTTTTCGGAGATCGAGGAACTCAAACACGTCTGCATGCCATGGTTCCAAGTAGATTGCAAAGGAACCTTTGCGTTTACCTCCACCTTGGTCCACATACCGAGCCGTGTCGTTAAACACGCGCAACATGGGGATGATACCGTTGGAAGACCCGTTAGTACCACGGATGTAGCTGTTCGTAGCTCGGATATTGTGCATGCTGATCCCAATACCTCCAGCCCACTTTGAGATACAAGCACATTGCTTCAATGTATCATAGATTCCTTCAATTGAATCATCTTGCATGGCAAGTAAAAAACACGAAGACAATTGCGGCCGTGGAGTACCAGCATTAAACAACGTGGGCGTCGCATGGGTAAAGAACTTTTGAGACATCAATTCGTACGTCTCTAAAGCTGCTTGGATGTTGCTCTTATGAATCCCAAGAGCAACGCGCATAATCATTTGCTGGGGTCGTTCAACCACTTTGCCATTCACGCGGAAAAGGTAACCTCTCTCCAGTGTTTTAAACCCAAAGTAATCGTACTCAAAGTCCCGGTCGTGAATGATTGCCGAGTTTAATTCATCCTTGTGTTCCATTACAATCGCGTAAACATCGTCAGCCACAAGTGGAGCAGCAGCTCCCGTCTTGTCGTGAATGTTCTTATGAAACACTTCAATGTTGTCACTAAAGACTTTGTTCGTATTCTTGTGCAGATTTGACACGGCAATACGCGCTGCAAGTTTGGAAAAGTCGGGGTGTTGCGTGCTCTGATACGCAGCCGTCTCGGCTGCTAATTCGTCCAGCTCGGACGTGGTAACCCCGGGGTAAACCCCAGCGACGACCTTTTGCGAGATCTTGATGGCATCGACAAAGTCGGGATTGAGACCATAGCAGAGTTTGGTAATACGTGCGGTAATCTTATCAAACTTGACGTCTTCACGACGACCATCGCGCTTCACCACGTACATGACGTCACGTGATTCTTCCTCGAGACGGTGGATTCAAGACTGACTGGTGGATAGAGGTGGAAGGCGTACGAATAGCACAACGATTGGAGGAAAAAAACACATTCGAGCAAACTGATTGGATCACGTATGTCATCATTGCAGCAGGGAAAAACGACTGCCCATGAATGTCTTACCATGAAGAGCCGTGTCGTTTCCCAGTGTTCGATATCTTGTCCTTCTCTATCTATTTCTTCTTCATCATCATCTCCTTCTCCTTCTTCGTCATGAGCGAACTTCAGCTCATTGTCGAACGTTTGAACAAAGACCCATTTCTTCTAAACCTGACGCTTGTAGCATTCGATGAAAAAAACACCTTTGAATTGCTTCAAATTGTCCAGGAAGTTTTTATCGAGATCGATCCTATACGGCACTCAAATGCCGACCTTCGTGCCGAGGCCGATGAAGTACGAGCTCAGCGCTACGTCGAGTTTCTACAATTGCTCAAGTTTCCAATACCCCGTGACCTTGACAACTTTCGTGAGCTATTGAGCCATGGAGATCGACAGACAATGTATTCGCTGCTCTATTGGGCCCTCAAGAGTCTACCAGCGCATCAGAAACGCGCGTATCTCGGTCGCTTCCTCGCTCCTCTTAATGTCCCACAAGAATACTTTGGTGATGGCTGTAAGTGCTACAATGTTGTAGCCATCTTCCGTGTCTTTAAATTCGTTTTTTCTAACCTTGTTGTCTTCCTCTTGTAGCGCTTAATGCCATGTACGAACACTATCAGCACTTGCAGACGCAGTTCAAGAGTGTCCACAAAGAAGTGGATCAAGTCCGAACGTCAAAATCACGTCCAGGGGAACTCCGTCGTGAAATTGCTCAGTTGGAAGAAGAATGCCATCAATTGACTGAAAAGATTGCAACGTTAAAGAAGAAGACGACCTTGGATCCAGGATTTCAAGACCTCTTGGCTGCAACGAGCGCATTGCGTAAGGAGCAGGAAGAACAAGCGAAATTAACGGAACGGAAGCGTGATCAAGTCTTGTCCTTGACATTAGCGGAAAAGCGAGCGCGGGAAGTTGAAGCGAGACTACAGGACCTACGGACTTCGTTAGCGCAAGACGCTACACCTGAGCAGCTCTTTGAGCGTCTGCAGACACAGGTGACGCGCAACAATGACATTCTTACGACGAAATTCCCGGCCGAGTTTCGAACGCAGCAAGAAACGTTGCAACGCTTGGAACGGGTACTTAGTGAACCTCCTAAGACTGAGCACGACATTGCCGACATGGAGGACGAAGTCCAGGCATTGCGACGTGCTATTCAACAGTATCAAGGACAAATTGCCGACGCTCAAGTTGCACAGGGAAGTGGAGATGGAGAAGATAAATTGGCAGTCTTTCGACAACATGCAAACCTTCAAGCACGTAAATTGGCAGAGAAGGAAGACGAATTGGAGCAATGGCAAGGGGAGAAACAGCGACTACTTCGTAGTACGGAAGACCTTGAAGCAAAGCTGGCGTCTATCTCCGGTACGAAATTCATGAGTCGGGATGAGTTCAAGCAGTACGCGACGACTTTGCGCAACAAGACGAATCAGTACAAGAAGGTGAAAGCGGAATTGGCAGAGCTTGCAGCAGAGAGCGTCGTGCTACATCGGACGGAGCAATTGCTCAAGAGCAAAGACGCAAACTTGGAGACTTTTCTGCAAGATCTAGAGCGCCAGAAAGGTGTAAGCGGCTTCTTTGCCACGCAAGACAAACTTGATGACATTTCCGTGCAAAACGCGCGCGTGAATGCACTTAAAGGCGAGACACTGGAAGAGATTTCCCACGTGGTCACAAGCATCACTCAAGCGCTAAAGGAGCGCAAGACTCAATTAGCGCCACAGATCAAGGAGCTACGCACAGTGCGTCAACGATACCAAGAAATGGAACATGTTTATCTCGAACGTAAGGCACAGTATGACAATACCGCTATTGGACTCGAAGCTGAACGTCTTAAGCTCGAACAAGAGTGTGCTGCCTTTCAAGAGGACGCAGTGCGCGAGGAATCCCAATACCATTTCCTTCAGTGCCAGCTCCAGCTTCAAAAGGGCAAAGGCGACAAGATTGCGCAAGAAAATGAGTTTGAACAGGGCACTTCGAACGCTCGTTTGCTTCGAGACATTCGTTCTTTCCAAGAACTTTACAAGCACAAAGTGGCACAGCAGGAATCGTTGACAAAGGAGCTGCGGAAACAGCAGAAAGCTCTAAAGACGTCAGCACCAGCTAAACGACAACAGCGAGAGATGTTTGAAGCTTTACAAGAATTGCTCAAATGCAAAGCTCGATTGGCTCAGCAAGAGAATCAAGAGAATGAGCATACAAACCGAAGTGGAGGAAATAATGTTCGAGGGGTAAAACTGGATGGACGGACTGACATTGCTCACTATGAGGTCGGTGGAGCCAACGTCATGACTCTAGAAGCTTAAGCTTTGCACCAAAGAGTCTTTCGATCTCCAATCTGCAAGCACCTTTAGCTTGTTATATAGGCTTAAGCAATACATTCGTCGCTCCTCGTCGTCATTCTTAGCTATTGAGCGTCAGTCCTTCGAGTTCCTCTTCGAGTTCCGCCTTTTGCTTTTCAAAACGCCGAGCAAGTTCCTCCCGATCACGTTCATAAGTTTGTTCGAGTTTCAAGAGCTTTTGCTGAACGTCATGGAACGAAACTTTCGAAGTCGTTCCTACTGCTCGGATCGTCGCTGACTTTGAGGACGAAGTAATTCGTCGAAAGTACTTCATGAACGAAGGTTCAGTGCTTTCTGCCTCTGGTTTTGTCGCTTCGCCTTGACTGCTGCTACGATTGCTACTATGACTACTAGTCCTTGACTTGGAGGCTAGATGCACAGGTGCAGGAGGTGGAATGACACTCGGGGACGCTGATATAGGGATCATTGTACCGTATAGATCGCTGGACGTGATCTCACGCTCCCGATGGTCCGAGCTGGTGATTTCCATGGTGGAATTCGCCGACTTGTTGTCCTCTCCTCGGAACACCATCGTGCCGCAGCTATCGTCGTCCATTGATGCGTTTGAAGAGAAGACAGTAGTGCCACATCCAACGTCATAGCCAAGCGGAGACGACCGATCCATCGAGTTCAAGTCACTTCGTCGAACCGATGAAAAACCCACGGCAGTATCCGAGCTGCCGAATGCCCCAAAGCCGCCAGTAGAGCCATTGCGCAACATGGTGCTAAGATCGGCAACCGAGAGCGAACCATCAGGACGACCGGTAGCAGCTCCGCGAAACTCGGCTTCATCGTCAACACCCCGTTGTCGAGCTTCATGAACAAGTTCCAGACTTTGTTCGACCAGCTCTTGAAGAACGGGGAGACCAGCCATTCGACCTCCGCTAGCACCAACACGATCGGCATTTGCACGCAATCGATCGACATTACGAGCAATGAAAGGATGACGTAGCAAATCTTCCGCCGACGCACGTTCCTGTGGGTCTTTCTTCAAGCAAACGGCGATAAAGTCACGAAAGTCGGTCGAGTACTTGGCAGGCTCACGGAATTCCGGCGATGCACGATTCGGGATGAGAAATATCGCACGCATTGGGTGCATGTGGGCGAGTGGTGGTTCCCCTTCCGCCAGCTCGAGCGCAGTGATACCAAGGGACCAAATGTCAGCCTTGCAATCGTATTGCGATTCTTGGATCACTTCAGGCGCCATCCAGAATGGTGTGCCAATGACGGTACGTCGCTTTCCTACAGTTGCTGTGAGTTGTGCTGAGACTCCAAAGTCGGCCAACTTGGTGACGCCGTCGCTATTGAGCAGCAAGTTGCCAGCTTTAATGTCACGGTGAATCAAACCTTGCGAGTGCAAGTGGGCAAGTCCGACTGCAACATTGGCACACACGGCAGCAATTTCCACTTCAGAAAGCACACGTCGTCCACGTAGTACATGAAGATCAGCAAGTGATCCTGCAACGCAGAATTCCATTGCAATCCATAGCTGCGAGTCGTAGGAAAAGCTGCCACGATAATGAACGACAAAGGGCGATTGACATTGTTCCAAAATGTGGATTTCCCGAACCAATTGGGCGAATGCAGCTCGGTCTTCGCTTTCCACAGGAACTACTTTGAGCGCAACGACTTCGGCATTCGCTTTGTTTACTGCTTTGTACACCTTGCCGTATGATCTGCAACACACACACGTACAATGATGACATTAGAAGGAAGACATTTCGAGAAATGAACGCAAAATTTCGATAACGGACCCTTCTCCAATCCGTTCCAAGACTTCATAGACCTCTTCCGGATTTTCGTTTCGCTGGATGCTCGTCATGTGATAGAAAGAAAGAGAAAGAGAGACGAGCGATTCACGTGCTTTCTACGCCGAATGGACAATGACAAAACCAAGGACGAAAGCAGCTAAGACATCCCGGAATTAGAAATACAAGAATACACGACACATCCATGGGCTTGCATGACACATAAGACTCTAGCTATTTCAAGTTATCGTGGACCAACTTGACTACAAACAATGGTCCAAGCGACAGTAGGGAACAACGTCCGTCCGTCCGTCATTGTTACCACTCAAGTTGACGGCAAACCTATCGTCATCTTTGTCATGCCACGAGATCCATTTTTTTGTTTTTTTGTCAAAAATGTCGTCGTTTCTAAACGAATTTAGGTGCTTAAAGAACCATGAGTTCGGGACTCTCCATGTAGCTCTTGAACACTTGCAGGAACTGACCAGCAATGACACCGTCGACTACGCGACGATCCGACGACAATGTCACGTTCATGACCGTAGCAAGTCGTGGTTCCGGCTTGACATCGTCCAGAATCTCCAGAGGTGGTAGCACCTCTTTGCGACCACCACCGACGGCTAGAATACACGCCTGTGGTGGGTTAATCACCGCTCGAAACTGGTCAATGCCAAAGCTTCCAAGATTGGAAACAGTAAACGATCCGCCTTGGAACTCTTCCGGCTTTAGTTTGTTCTGACGCGCACGTGATACGAGCTCCATAAATTTGCGATTGACGCCATTGAGACCGAGAGTGTCCACTTTGGGTACAATGGGAGTAATAAGACCCGATGGAGTGGCCACAGCCACTGACACGTCCACGGATGCGTTAGGTTGCACGCTTTTGGTCTCCACGTCAAAGAAACAGTTGGCTTCAGGGACGTCCCGCAGCGCTAGCGCCACTGCCTTGAGGATAAAGTCGTTCATACCAACCTTAACGTCGTGTTTGCTCTTGAGCTGCTGACGAAACTTCAAGATATTGTCAATCTCGCAGTCGATACTCGTGTAGCTGTGGGGGACGTCTCTCTTGGACGAGCTCAGGCGCTTGGCAATGATTTTGCGCATGTTGGACAGCGGCAGGTCTTCAAACTCGGCGTCAGCGTTCGCAGTAGCCGAAACTGTCGGTGTAGCAGCCGTTGGCTGCACTACAGCCACGGGCGTCTCCTGTTTCTCCAGCGGTGAGTGGTTGAATTCAGGGAGAAGTGCACGTTTGCCCAAGAACTTGATGGCCGGTATGCGGCCACTCGTAGGTTTATCCTCCTCCTTTTTAGCAGCTACAGGTGCCTCAGTCTCAGTCTTTACAGACGTTTCTTCCGTTGTCGATAACTTGTCGAGTGCTCCACTGTCTAGTAGACTCTTGTACGTGTCCAGATCTTCAACAGTGTAGGCAAGTAAGGCACCAATGGGCAGATCGACAGTACCTTCGGGACACACGATCTTGGCTACCACTGCATCGTCCTGCATTTCATAGTCAACGACTGCTTTGTCCGTCTCAACTTGGCACAATACGTCTCCTGCCGAGATCTGATCACCTTCTTTCTTTAGCCACGACGAGAGCGATCCTGTCTCCATTGTGGGGGATAACGATGGCATTGTAAGTGGCGACACTCCTTCGGGTAAAGAGGACGAGAAGGAACGAAACAGGAGGGAGGACGCATGATGCTTTGGAAGGGACAAAGCCTGCAATGAGCGGCTTAGCAACACGCGGCGCATCATGATGAACGGTTAAAACGCAGTCTTAAATGAATGGGGGGATGTATACACGGAGATTTCTAAGAAATGAGTGGTTGGTATTTCTAACAAGTATTGAAAGGATACCCACAAAAGGCCTAAGAATGCCGAGTGTATCAAAGGTGGACGCATAGAGTAGACACACAAACGTAGTCATGACAAGAGGTCCACGTGCATAGTTGATAGTCAATCTTGGATAGTTAACACACGCTTTATGATGGTAAAAGATAAAATGGGCTACCACATCTTTGAATGGCACCCGATACAACATAGTTCTCTCTGTAAACTCTCTCGCTCTAGGTCTCTCTCTCTCTCTCTCTCTCTCTCTCTCTCTCTCTCTCTCTCTCTCTCTCTCTCTCTCTCTCCCTCTTCCTCTTCCTCTCTCTACATGATGCGGATCGCCACCAATTCATTCACAACGCTGCTACTGACTGTTCCAAGGGAAAACGGCACTCGCGTCTTCGTTTCAAACGCGTACACGCACATAATGAACCCTTGAAGACGTTTCTAGGATGCACTAATACCTTCCCTATAACCACATGACCACCATCAAGTTAGGACATTAAGAAACAACACACACACACACACACACTCCCACACACAACGTACTTTTTGAAGGCTTGCGCGATGCGATGCGAGTCAAAGGTGCAGTGGATGCTCACGATGCTGCCACCACTCATACTCACAATGTCGCACGACTCCTCCGTCACGATCTCGCTATTACGCAAGATGCGAAACGTTGTCGACGTCATCACCACTGCAGTCTCTTCATCCTCATCGACCAAGATCCGAAGTACGCGTCCACTGCTGCGCTCGACCGTCTCGTCCCGAATCTTCCAATAGTCACAGAGTCGCTTGTAGCCGTGAAATTCCCCCCAATACGGCACACAGTCGGGCAAATTTGAGCTCAGCACGCAGCCGTCAGACACCGGATCAATCTTTTCTTCCATCCAAAAGGACGCTGGCGCGTCCAACGGGGACGAAAACTTCATATTCGGACCAAACAAATTGCGGTAAAATTCCATCACCAACTCCTTCATCTCCTCCTTGCTGCACTTTAACGAGCTGATTGAGCTCGCTGTCCCAGACAAGCGCTGCTTTGGTGTATCATCAGGCAGCAATGAAAGACGCTGCTTTGGAAGTGGAAGCGATAGATTCGCATTCGACACACACACTAAAATTTCCGTCAGCCACGTGAGACGAGTGTCAATCGAGTCGACCAACACGGAAAATGCGCCATGGCCTTGTGTGTTGATTTGAAAGCCAAAGACACTGTGCTGGCCATTGACATGCATGGGAAGGCCCTCGGACACGGTCAGTGGACGCGACGTGCCTCGAAGAAATGTCCGGTCCTTCGCATGAGCTTCGCTAATGTAGTAGCTCAATGAGCCGTCCGAGCGATTGAGAACAAAATAGTATCGTTCCCATACGTTCCGATGTCCTGTCTCGGGGTACTTGTTCTTGTACATGTAACCTGCCGTAATAACGTTCATCGACGACTCGGAAGCTTTCGATGATGCCATGGGAACATCAGTGACTACCACACCCGCATCGCGCTTGACAAACGTTGTTATGTCCTCCCCACGGGACGTGTCCACTACAAACACGTCCGTCTGACGCGGTGCAACATTTGGTGATGCATAAGCTTCATTGCTCAATGCCAGCACCTTTTTATCGGTTTTTTCGTTTTGTGTCGTCACAAGCGACTTCCGTAAGCGCTTAAAGACGCTATTCCAGCCAAACGAGTTGTTGCGCTGTTGGCCTTCTCCATTGGGCTGCGATGAATTCGAGCTTTGTACTGGAGGAGCAACGGGAGGTTTAATAACCGAGCCCAGACGCATAGGAGATTTAAACACAGGGGACTGCAGCACATTTTTGAAATAGTGCGACTTGCGCAAGCCATCACTCTCGCTGTTCCTGCCTCCATCAGCTTTTTCCTTGGTAGATTCCTTGAAAGACGCTCTCTCGTTGCTTGAAGAAGATGCCGATTTCGTGTCATTCGTCTCAGTGTCCACCGAGGACGAAGTCGCATCCGAGTCCGATTGTGGCTCTTCAGTCTTATCGGAACACGGAGCTTGAGCATCAACTGTGGCGTCCAAGTCCGTACTTGGAGAGCTGCTAGGAGTTGTTGACGCCGAGTCCGTAGTCGGCGATTCCTTTGCTTCAGCATGATTCGTTCCATCACAAGAAAACTGCTCAATTGCTGACTCGGGATCTTCACTAGCGACGGCCGTGGACTCTTCTTTCCCTTGCTCTGGTCCCGAATTATTGTCCGCTTCGACACTTGCAGTCGTCTCCGCGACATTATCGCGTTCATTTGTCGTTGCTTGGTCACTCATTGAGCTCGTCATTTCATCCGAACCACGTCCCAAGTCCGAAGTTTCCGATCCGCTGCTGAATCGCGTCTTTTCCGACAGCTTTGCCCACGCAGGATTCCGCTTGCAATGATACACCACTTGTGCATTGTTTTGCGATGGCGCTTTGCTTGTAAACACTTCGTCAATCACATCATGGAGAATCGCAGCATAGATATCAAGTGCTGGAAGATCAACTTTGGCACGTAGCAATAAGCTGATAATGTTCTCGGGCACTTTGATATCAACACCAAACAAATCCTTTGTCAGTGGACAATTCTTTGCGCGATTAGCATCAGCATCACGAAGGAGAAACGAAATTGCCGGTACAATATGAATGATGAGCATGTCGAATGACGGTCGCTTCTCGAGAATACTAAGGTACGCCTGGATAAGCCCATTGTTATGCAGCTCCTCGTCCACACAAGCATCATTCAATAGCACGAGATTGTTCAAATACTTTGCCAGCGAAATCTCGACCGAAGATGGAAGTCCCTTGTTCAAATGCTCGACGAACGAGCCGCACGTTTTACGAGCGACATCAAGCACGTGTGTCCACAGTGCATTTCCACGGGGAAGTGACGTTAGATTGTACATGGCCGTCTCATTCACATCATGCGGTGAATTTGGGTATTGCTCCGATGAAAAGCTAGAGTAGCCAAACATGTGCGCATTCTGCATCTCCGTCTCCACTGTTTGGTTATTGTCGTCGCACTCGGTGCTTTCGCTCAGCAACTTTTGGCACAAAGAGATCATCTCGGCCGCTACGTGGATGTTTAATGCACTTGAAACTTCTGTCAACTTCTTGTTGCGAATAACGCCAAGCTCATCAATGGCGTTCTGGAACAGTTCTTCGACAATAGCAGGTTGCTTGGACATTTCTTCGAGCAGCATGTATTGAAGAAAATTGTGGTACCCATGTGTCATTGACTCAAAGCCACGGATGGTACCAAACTGATCACGTACAAAGTACTTGGACAGATACACTCCTCCCTCCCGACGACTGAATGCCCCGAGGCGATCTGCTTGATTCGCCCGCAGCATATCAACAAGAAGATTCGTCGTATTCTCCACGAGTGGCATGTTCTCGGGTAATGCCGGGTCCACACAAGTCGCTTTGACGATCAATGGCGCTGCAATTTCCATGGCATCATTTCGTCCAGTAATGGGATGCACACTCTCGTAGCTCTGCAGAATGAGTGTAAGCATGTACTTGATGGTATTTGAATACAAATGCGGGATAACCATTGGCAAGAAGCGCTGGAGCACATTGTTGACATATCCTTCCTCGAGACAAAAGCCATCGTGAAGACGCACAAGTGCCTTGCTAAAGAACAAAAGCTGCATTTCATCCAATGGAATGGGATTCTTAAAGATCGAGTACAATTGCTCCCACTTGTCGACATCCACCTGCTCCTGACATCCAAAGACAGCCACAGGAGCAGTCGAACCAGAGCTTGAGTCGGACGAAAATGATTCGTACAAATCTTCTTCGCCCGTATAGAGTTTCATAATGATCTCCGAGCACAAGAAATGTTTCTTGTAATACCCATATTCCTCATGAGGTTCCCCACTAAGTACAGGCGGTGTGACAAACTCAGCCAGGACTTCCTTCACTGTCTCGGGTTGCATCAACCACAGTCGAATATCCGAGTCCGTATCTTCGAGAATCTCCAGCACGGGATCAATTTGCATGTCCAAGAACGCTGTCAACGTCATCTTCTTGTGGTTCATTGAGTTTCCAAACATTGCGTCATCCGGATACGACGGTAAAGATCGTCGACGATACGTATCAGCATCATCGAGAAACTTGGACAAACTGCCCATTCGTCCTCCTCGATTTGTAATCACTTCCATTTCATTCATTGAGAAGCTCATGGTTGGAGGAACTGTTGGTTTGTCTAACATGGTCACGTCATCTTCCAATAAATCAACGCCATCTTCTAAAGCTTCGTGGAACTCGTCGTCTTCGTCTTCTTCTTCGTAGACTGCTAGCTCCATCATGACCTCCGTCTTAAAGACCTTCCTATCGTCTTGTTCGTTTGCGTCATCAATGATCATCCTCTCGACACTTTCTGTAAAAGTTTCTTCCATCTTTACTGCAGCTTCCTCCTCCTCCTCCGTCTCTTGCTCCCGTTCATTGTTCTCCTCTTCTTCTTCCTCCTCCTCTTCCGTCTCCTCCTTCCGTGTCTCGTCACTGTCTTTCTTCCTATTGTTGCTACCTGCTGTGGTTGCCCCAATCTCCTCAAGCGTCACGGGTTCACCCACGATCTCTGGCGCGTCCTCAGGCGCTGCGGGCATCTTCGACGGGCACTTGGTGACGTCACTGGGCGTAGCAGCCGCCTCCATGTCACTTCTTGGGGTCGCCGTGGTGGACCGTGGAAGGAAAAGCGCTCTCCCCTGCTCGGTAACGTTCTCTATAGAGTGACAAGGGCTGGATGATGAGCCTTCCGTGTGCGCTGTCGCTTATCCGAGGCAGGCGGTCACAGCTATGCCATGCGCAGGGAGAGGGGGAGCCATCTCCTATTGGCAGAAAAAAGAGCCAGCGAAATAAGTAATATTCATACATCCTGGGTTTAGTGTTGTAGCATAGTGGCTCATGTCAGTCTTTTGCATAGAACTGCCAAAACGACCGACAAAGTAGAACCTGTACTTAGAAACCTCTGCATCAGGATCCAGCGTGATGATTGGTCGCCAAAAAGTCACTTGTCGAAGACGAAGTCTCGGTAAAGTACGAGTTCTTCAGAGGACGCGTAACTTGAACCATGGTGCGGTAATGAAGTTTTGATCCTCTCGACTACTGGATGAGTATGGGATGTGATACAATGATACTGATGTTTTCCTCGCACTTTAGACGGAAGCGATTGTGTGGAAGTATGCGAGTGAGCGAGAGCTGACGCACTTGGCGACGCTGCACTCAGTTGATGACTGCAAAAGGTGGCGTCAAGCCAATGGCATCGCGTCTCTTGCTGTTTCTAACTGTTTGCTCTCATGTTGCAATACGACGCGTTGTGTCAGTAGCGCGTTGGCAGAGATGTTTAGCTTGAAGCTCGAGGACGAGAAGCAGAGCTTCTTGCTGGACTTCCACTTCCACAACTACTCATATCCTCTCTCTCTCTCTCTTTTTTCTTTCATGATTGTCATTGGCTTGTCGTGCTGTTTAAAGCGATGCAACTACAGTCTTTCCTTAATGATGCAAGAAGCTTACGTTTTGCAGGCAAAGACACTTTCAGCTTAGCCAGACTTCTGTGTTTCTCGGGATCTGTCAGACGCTGATGACGCGCGACTTTGCAAGTGATAGCACGACGGACCTCCAAACCAGTTTTAAGATTTTCCAGGATATTCTTCTTACGCACAGTGTCAATCGATCGCCAAAGAGGTGAGAAATGGCAAAGCACTGATAATACGCTCTTTGCAGTGTTGCAACTACTGTAACATACGTGCTTGCAGCGTGGAGATCTTTAATCAGGAGGAAGTTGCAGCTATCGTGGACTACGTCACTAATACGTACTTTCGACACTTTCAACTCTACAAGTGCATCTTCACGCCGTACTATCATGTGCACTATGTACAGCAGGAGATGAACGAAGTTGAGACGTCTGCTATTGCATGTCCACTCAGTCATGAAACGCACGAAAATGAAATAGCAGATAATGCAGTCACAGATGGGACCGTCGAGCCACCCGTAGAAGAGTGACTGACTGTATCGGTATCGTAAACGCCGTACAGATCTATAAAACCTCGCTTTTTCAACGTCCAGCTGCAGCTTTTAGCCTCCTTGTTGCTTCATTCCTAAAGTCTACCAGTCAAACAAACAAATGCTTGTACTTGGTCTGCGAAAGCTGCACAAACTGGTCATACACGGCCAAGTCAAAGCTGTCGCCAAAAAGCGTCGTCTTAAACTCTTGGATGGTGTTTGTGTCCACAACTCGTCCAATCACTTCCACGACCTTGCTGCCGTAATCACTTCCTGGCTGCGTGACCACATTCACGATTTCTCCGTCCTGACATCAAACGGTCAAAAATGAATTTTCACCTCTTTTTGACAAAATGATTCAAAGACGCAAAAGTACCGAAGTGCGCAAAACAACAGCAGTTGGCGAATGGCTCTCCACAGCACCCACAAGAGCAACTGTGTGGCCTACATAGGCTCCCATGGTCTTCTTGTTCACGCGCGGAGACGTTGCACTGCCAGTCGCAGCAGCGCCACTAAAGTCCATCGTTTGTTTCCCTTTTTGCTTGTCTTTTATGTTTCCGCCTGAAACGTCATACTAAGGTCAAGATAAATTGAGGTACCCTACCCTCTGTCAGATATTAAGACAATTATTGACAGAGTCATGTCTTAAAAGGATGACGGCGCCCAAGAGCTTTGTAGTACACTCCGCGTGGTCGCAGTAATGAGCTTCATAGCCTCTTTCTCAATGCTTTGCACGTGTAAAGTCAGTGCCACCACATCCTCTTCTTCGACAGCATTGTACTTGCACGATATCGATTGTGTCCTACGTCATGTATTTCGCAATGTTTACAAATGTCATTGAGACCCGTCATCACCATTATCGCCGACAGCATCGACACACACGCAAGGGACCGTTCTTGCCGGGCAATGAGCTATTGCCAAGATCATGTTGCGAATGCATCAACGCCGCTGGATCATACTGAAAAGTCCTTTTGCCATTCACCCAGACACTTTCTACGAGGTCAGGAGCCACTAGTGCGCTATGATTCCGAGTCACGTCTTTGCGAAGCACCACGAAATCGGCGTAAAAGCCTGGAGCGATTTGGCCTAGCACATTTTCATGCATTGCTGCGAATGCGCCCCCTTTTGTGTAAAGTGCAAGAGCTTCATCAAACGAAAGTCGCTCTTGTGGCAAGAACACTTCCTCGGGCTGGTCGGGCTTGTGGCGGTAAATGGCATCGTAGATACCTTGGAACGGGTTACACGTCTCGATGGGCGCATCGCTTCCGCCAGCACAGACTACGCCACTGTCTAGCATGCGTTTCCAACAATATGAAAATGGAATAACATCGTCTTGCAAGCGTTTGCGCACGTATAGTGCGTCAGTCACCGTGAAGGATGGCTGTATGTTGCCAATCACACCTTGCTCATGCATTTGGGATATCAGGTCTTTGCCAAGAATCTGACAATGCGTTAGAATGGGGCGCCTATCAGGCCCAACACCAGCCGTCTTGAGAACTGCTAGCACTTGTTCTGCCGCACGATCGCCTTACTCACCAAAGCACAAATCAGCAAATTATTGCACGGTAAGACCCTTCCTTGCAAACTCACCGATGGCGTGGATTTCGACTCGATATCCAGCATTATTCGCGTCACCAACTTTCTTGAGAAGGCCCTCATTGGAGTTCATAAGAATACCATTGTTGCTTGTGCCCTTGTAAGGAAGGCGCAAAGCTGCTGTTTCCTGACGCATTGAAGAGCATCAAGTCATTTTTCCACAACTGAACCGGTAGATGCGATAGCTCCTTACCGCTCCAAGGCTGCCATCACTGAAAATTTTCATGCGGTGACATGCAAGAAGTCCATTACAGTCGCCAGGTTTGGGAGTCGCAGCCTTGCCTAGCTCATGAATTGACGGTGTTAGGTACACACGAACGTTAAGACCTTCCTCTTCCTGCAGTTTGGTATATACACGCCACGCGTCCTCATCGTTCGTATGAACAGCAGTCAGGCCCGAGCGCACACATCGGTTCAACGCGTTCTTGCAGTACTGCACACGCAGATCTACAGCATCATGCGCATCAAAACACAAAAGTGCGTGAGTAGGCTACTCTGCTTTTGGAAACACTGACAGTGGCCTACCCAAGGACGGCTCGTTTGCGTGCTTTTCCACTATATGCACAGCCTGGACCCGTCACACATCGAGTTTAGCCTTAATATGATATCAAGAGACTAGCTTATCCATGATTGAAGCTTACATCTTCTCTCAGGATGCCCGTTGCCCCCTTCTCATCCACATCAATAGCTCCATGCTTGACATCATGACTTTCAGCAGTCAAATCTACACCTGCAATCTCCAGTGCCTTAGTGTTTGCTACAGCAATGTGCCAACACGCTCGATGTAGAAGGACTGGGCGATCCTGGATCACTGCGTCGATATCGTATCGAGACGGGTACCTGGCGTCGCTTGAGAGCTCGTCCTGCGCCCAGCCAAAGCCCACCACCCAGGCCTTGTCCGGATGTTGCGTATCATATCTCCTGAGGCGCTTCGTGAGCTCCTCAAAAGAAGTGCAACACGACACATCGAGCCATTCGGCGCTTTCGCCCAGCATTGATACATGAATGTGCGAGTCATGCAGTCCTGGCAGCACTAATGCGCCATTTAGGTCCTCCGTCTCGGCAGCAAGAGGAGGCACGCCTGAGCCTACGTCAAGAAAAAGACCGTCGTCGGACACGGTCATCCACTCAGCAAATGCATCAGCAGCGGAGCTGTCACCCGCCCATTGCCAGATCTTTCCATTCACAAACACTTTCATGTCAATTGAAATGCTGTACAAATGTACTAACCCCCAGAACTATGACAAGGGACGATTAATGACAAACTTGCACTTCTGCCTCAGCTCCCGCATGTTGATACCCGCACTCACGTCGCGGTACATTGGACATGGTCGCAGCTGTGCGCTTCATAACATTCTATCAGCCTTGTCAGTGTCACGAAGAGGGAGGTCATTCTCAAGATGTGAAGATTGACGGTGCCTCCATTTGAATCTGTTTTTGCTATTGATAAGCAACTCGAGTAGCTACGTTTTGTACAAGTTGCGACTTACAAAGCGAGGCTCTAAAGGTAAGAGTCAAACCAAGGACCACTTTTGCATTTTGTCGTCTAGTGCTCAATTGACCTTTCAACAATTTCTACGCATGAGCACTGCGTCAAATCTTGTCGTGCGAGAAGAAAGTTACAGTAGACCGTCTTCATTCGACACGTGACGCCCTGTCGTTTTAACAAGCATTGTCCACGATCGTACGGTCTATGTTTGGAGTTCTATCCGCCAAATTTGGCTCAATTTTCAATATACGATTGTGAGTGGTCTTAAATATCCAGCATATTTCTAACTATTCTTGAATATTCACAGTATATCTAATACATCGAGCAAATTTACATAAAATCCTTTTTGGCGGATGAAAGTGCACTTTCATCCAATCCTGTCATGTCATTCCAACCAGTGATTCGAAGTGCTCGAAGTATCGGCAGCGCCGCTATGACGATGCAACTGCGCAGTCAGAAGCGCAATTTTGCTTCATCCACTACAGTCACTGATAGTAGCAACAATGTATCGATCTCAACGCCGGAGAAGAGATCCGTAAAGCGGAAGATGACATCTTTAGGAACGACTTCAGTCGTAGCACCGAGTAAGTCCATGTTTCCTGTGCTTACAGCATTGAAACAGCGAGTGCATCGCGACTCGTCCAGCCATAAAGTACTGCTAGAGTATCCTAACTTGGTGCCAGCACGACTCATTCGCCGCTACAAGCGATTTTTGGCTGATGTCGTGCTCCTCGATGGAGCTGAAAAGGATGGAAGCGTGGGAAATAACTCGGCGACAGAAAACGACGAAGGTGAAGAGGTTAACGCTAAAGAAATGAGGACCATATATTGCCCGAACACGGGGCCAATGGTAGGACTGTTGGATGGTCTACCAAATGCACGTGTACAACTGTCGAAGAGCAATGATCCGAAGCGCAAATATGAATACACGCTTGAGATGATCCAGATACATGTACGTGAAGAGTATCTTTAATATGGTCGTTTGTATGAGCCGACTAATAAAACGATCTTTGTAGAATGGAGAACAAGATGTTTGGGTTGGTGTGCACTCGACTTCTGCAAACCGGATGATTGAACAGGCGCTCACATCTCGTTGGTTGCCAGAGCTAGGCCACTATGACTCCGTCCGACGTGAAGTCAAGTTCGCTAAGAACAGTCGTGTAGACTTTGTGCTGACCACATACGCCAAGGACGGCTCGGTCGCTCATGAGAAGTATGTTGAAGTGAAGAGCGCCACATTAGCGGTGGACGGATTTGATAAGACCTCGTCACGCTGCGCCGTATTTCCTGACACGGTGTCAACTCGAGCACAGAAACACGTGACCGAACTGACGGATCTACTGTCGACAAAAGCCAATGCTCAAGCAAGCAAGGAGATAGAAAAAGCAGCACCTGAGCTGAGTGGAGCTATTATTTTCCTCGTCCAGCGCGATGATTGCAACGAATTCACTCCGTCTACCCAGCATGACAAGAAATTTGCCGAACTATGCAAAACTGCGGCTAGCTGTGGGATTCAACTACTAGCGTATGCATGTGCTCTCGAGCCTAATGAGCTTGAAAGCTCAGGTACGGTGCGGCTTTTAGAGCCTTTGCCACTGCGCAAAGCCGCGTTGTCGTAATGTTTTGTATACTTCCGCGTAGAAAATTCATTCTTATTGTGTGCTTTCGTCCATTATTGTACATGATTACTTTGTCAGAGTTATTGAAATAAATTGCTTATTAAGTAAGCGCAACATTTTGATGTGCAATAAATTGAGTTGCGCAATGCTGCCACAGCATACAAAGCGCCGGCGCTGTATTGTGCTGACGGACGGTACGGCCATCGGCTGTTACCAGCACAAAGTGCACGAGACGCACATCGTAGTGCTGGAGCCTTCGGGTCATACTTATACGTACATTCAACCCAATGGGACTCGTACGCGGCACTTGACACCTACCGCTCTGTCCAACCATCGACCCTTAGTCATCGATACTCTCAATCTACGCAACCGATTCACAACCAAGTCACCGTATCTGCATGCACGCATGATGGATACAAAAGACGTGAGGTACCAGCGACGGATCAGAACGCCGCGCGCGAGGTGGCCTATCAATGAAGGGAAGGTGAAGGTCTCATTGCTATTTAACAGCGAGGAGGAAAGCTTTGAGATGCAGTCGATTGAGGGAGCAGCCAAAGTTCAATTACATGCGAGTGGGAAGCTGGTAGAGCTGTACTATGTGGTCGAGGTAAAGGTCTCGGACGACGATGTGGAGGAGAATAGTAGCTACGCACACTATGCTACGTTGCATCAATCATTCGCGGTTGCTCAGACTCCAGAAAGCTTCAAGTTTCCCGTGAACTTCTTACTGGCGGTAAAAGCAGCATGGGATGACAACCAAGAAGCTGAAATTGAGTATGCACGATACAAGAAGGAAAACGATTCGAGTGTACGAGTTTCACCGTTGCCGAGGAATGGCGCTTTTGATGCACGTCCAGCGTTTTCAGTCATTGCTACGAGTAGCCAGCCATCTGGCGATGACGAGAATTATCTGATGCTGGCGGAAGTATTGCGCATTGCTACGCTTCCGTCCAAGATGTTGTACCGTCGTGTTGTGGCGGAGACTCTGGAGGAAGATACAGTGCTGTTCGTATCTCGTAGACCAAGTATCTGCTTGCCAGAAATCGTGGTACGTGTAGATCATGTTGCGGAATGTTTGTATCGTCATTAATTCGTCTTCTTTATGCAATTTCGAATCGATCAGATGCAAGTAAACCGTAAACACTCCTTGTTGACGGGGTGTGATGGCTTTTTCACATGGTATGGTAAAGCTGGACGGCTTCAGCACCGCTTCACGCGCGAAACAATCCCACCTTCGTCCACCATGGACACAAAGCGCGCTATTGTGTTTTGTCAACATATAGACTACGTGCTGCTAGCTTTTAGATACGCTCCTCGGACACTCGATCACGATACCTTGCCATCGACTTCGTTGCTACCGGATGAACTTGAGCTGGTCGAGGAAGTCGAAAATGAGCTCGGACGCTTCCGTGCATTTCGTGGTGGTCGTATTCGTGTAGCGTTTGCAGATCGCACCATTCTTCAAGTTGAACATGATGGTGAGTGCTGCTCATTTTTCTTTAGTGATGGCAGCGCGCATCGGACAACATTGGCATCAGCGCCACTTCGACATCGCGCTTACATCTACGAGGCATTAGAGTTCGGTGACTGGGCTTTTTCATCTCAAGAACAGCGGATGAAGCGCCATGCGAAGCGGCAAGAGGCTCAGGCGATTGTTGTGCAAGAGCTTCAGCGGATCAGCGTGCGCTGCAGGATGAATAGCGACTTAAGGACCTTCCAGAATTGCAGCGAGGAAGCAACTCAGAAGATGGAAGCTCATTCATCGGAAAGCAAAGATCCATCGTTAGCACTATCGCTGGCTGCAGCACGGAAGCTTCAGGACACTACACTGCAGCATATTGCCAGCGTCAATCAAGCTATACAAGCTGCTGCGTTCATGACAGCCAACAATACATGAAGACATTACTAGCAAAGTAAGTGACACCAATTGATCAAACGAAACTGTCTATCTCACAAAATGGATCGAGCACCGAAGCTGCGAAGGTAAAGAAGACCAATGTCAGAGGCATTTAAGAGATGGCAGAAGCTGCTACGGCACCGACCACTGGTTTCTTATTTCCTCTTCCGCAACGCCGCCTTTTCACTTTCAGAAGCTACTTGTGCCTCAATGTTCTTAACAGCAGCCTCCGCAGCTTCCGCTTGAGCCATCGCCTTCGCGCGTGCAGCCTGCATAGCCTTCATCTGTGCCTCTGCCGCCTTACGCTGCCCCGCCATTTGCTGCTCCGCAAACTGGTTCATATACTGCACAGCCTGGGGGAAAATCTTGTCTGGCCAGCCTTCACCTACAAAATCACCATCAACAACAACAACAATAGCACCAACTAGTGAGTAAAAAGTAGCAAAGGCTTGCTTGGCTTTGATCTTGCTTCCACAGCACACAGTACCTGGCTTAAGTTCCTCAGACTCCCGACGTACGTCGTTGATCTCGTCGTTGATCATCTCCTCAGCCAATTTATAGCTGAGAAAAGAACCGTCCTTTAGAATATCGTTCTTCTTTAGGCGCTGGATGCCCGAGCTCTCCGACTGGATCTTGCGGATCAGTGGAATGTCGGCCACGGCCCGACGGAATAGCAGCTGAAAGCACTTTTCCTTGTCCTCTGGGTGCTCCGCCTTTCCCTGACGATACTGCTCCACCTCCTCCGGCAGCGCAAAGTCAAAGCCGTTGATCATGGCTTGCAGTGATTCGTCCACCTCGTCCGTCTTCTGCGGCATCAGCACGCGCGCCGCCATGATCAATAGCACGAACGTAACGCCCGTCACTATAATGACCACGATCTGCAGGTCCGTTAGCATGCTTTCAACTGTCTGTGCCTGTGCTTGTGCTTGTGTCGACGTGCTCTCCTTTGGTCAGGATAAGCGCAGGATGACGAGTGACTGACGACGACTACCCACGCTACGTGTCGGCACTACGAGAGGTGGAGAAGTACCGGTATACTGAGACAGCCAAATGATGTACACCACTTCATTCTCATCTTTTTCCACCCAATCATAATGAAGCAATGACCAACATCTTTACCGCTGCTACGTGCTAGAGAACTGTGTCTCCTGGACACGACTACGGCAAAGGCGCCATGGATTTCCGTGCTGTATGAAAGACACTGGAGGCACAGCTGAGCAGCGACATGGGAGCGCGAGAGGTACAGCTGCAGAAGCAGCAATCTGTCCCGCGAAGTGAGCAGACAGCGGAGGTCATCGCTGCAGACGAAGCTATCACTACTACGAAGAGAGTGACGAAGCTATAGGCTGCGTGCTTGGTGGAGATGTGAAGCTGATGCTATGATACTGCTCCGTGATGACGACAAAGACAGCAGACCAGATCAATTCGTGGCTCAGCTCTTTCTGGTAAACAAGCAAGAAGAAAACAGGTGCAAGTGTGGATGCATCGAACAGAGCCGCAAGCTACGACAATTACAAGGTGCGCTGCTTGTTGTCGAGCTTGATTGTCATTGGTCAAAGACAATGGTTAGGCAGACTACAAGCTTATTGAAGCTATTGAGTGGGACATTGTGGATCATGGAGAGAAAGTCACGTTTGAGGATATTGCTAGTCGAAGCAATTGTTGCAGGAAACCGTGATGCTTCCGCAACTTGCGCCGCACTTATTCACGATTTGTTGCGTCGTTTGGTTTCGCTTCATGACATTCGCCGTCTAACATTTGAATATGAAAATGGACTTCTAAAGCCATGCATCGGAACGCTTCTTGCAGAGATACGGAATTTCATTATGTACACATTCATACCACCTGTCTGACGTAGACATAATGATTTCTTTTTTGCGTCGTAGGCTGTAGCGCACGAGTGTGGGTTTCTAGGAAAAAGGTACTTACACTAGCAAAGCAACATGAAGAGCTCCTCGTCGCCCAATTCCTTACTCAATATCGATGCAATTGCGAACTGGTCTGACTCCTTCTTTGCACTTGCGAGTCGCATCGCGTAGCTCACCCATCGCTTGATCTCTGGATTATGGAAGATAGGACCGTAGCCAGTCTTTGAAAGTACCAATTCCAGATTTCTGCTCATCTTGCCACTTTTCGGACAGTAGTGTAGCAGCAATAGGCTCCGTGTCACGATTCTTCCTTGCAGTTTGAATCAATTTCATCATGTCTTTTTCGTTGTTGTACTTCTTCAAGACCGAGTACATGAGTGTTTCTTGTCTTTCGCCGGTCTGTTCCGCCAACTTTGCCAAGTACGAGACCCATGTGTGCCACAACTTGTCCTCAAAAATCTTGTTCCCTCTCTTGTGCAATTCCAACAGCGTGAAGATGTCGTTAGCAGTCTTTTGTCGATCAAGCCAGTCTTGATATTGTAGCTTTTGCAAATGCTCGATCGAATCTAAGCCA
>NQFO01005350.1:0-10390 GCA_003991265.1 Pseudoperonospora humuli | reverse complement strand
GAGAACTTGCGAAGTCTGTCAGCGTGTGAAGCCCTCTGGTTCCACGCAAGCCCCACTTCGTTCATTGGCTATCCCATCGGACAGCTGGAAGTCAGTGAGTATGGACTTCATATTCGGACTTCTAAGAGACACACATAGACGCAATGGCATCCTTGTGTTTGTGGACCGATTCAGCAATATGGTCCATTTTGCGCCGGTTTCGGACAAAATCTCAGCTGAAAAGACTGCCAAGGTCTTTGTAGACATCGTATTTCGTCTGCACGAACTACCAGTCGAGATCGTGTCAGACCGCGACACTCGGTTTACTTCCAAGTTCAGGCGTGCATTGTTCGGACTTTTGGACACCAAGTTGTCCATGTCAATAGCGGCATATCTGGAAACGGACAGTCAAACGGAATGAGTGAATCGCATCCTTGAAGACGTATTGCGCACTTACGCAACGTCTTTCAAAGAGTGGAGCGAGTTTCTCCCTCTTTGCGAGTTTGCGATGAACAACTCGACGCATGTCTCGACAGGTCACTCGCCATTTTATGTGAACTACGGCATTCATCCTCGAGTGCCTGCTTTCATAATGGGTGAGGTCTCTACTTTTAGTGGGGGAGGGACTCCGGCTGGTGGAAACAAGCCGAAGTCGTCTTACGATCTGAATGCTGCTTCCGAGTTGAAAGCCAATTTTGACTCGATGAAACCCCTCGACGACCTAACAAGTCGTGAAGAGCTACAAGTCGATGACTTTATTGTGAGAAGACAAGCTGTCGTGAGGTTTGTACGCAATCGTCAAAGCTCAAGATCTGCAAAAGGAACAAGCAGACAAGAATGGAAGGAAGAACAAGCAAGTTCACAAGGTCAATGATCTTGTATTGCTTAGTACGGCTAATTTGCCTGAACATACAGTGTTCAACTTGGGAAGCTTGAAGCTTCTGCCTAGGTTTATTGGACCGTTCAAGGTATTGAAATGCAATGGTGATGCCTACACACTAGACATACCTACACGCATGCATCTGCATTCAACATTTTATGTTGGCAGACTGAAGCCTTACCTTCCGAGCGGATCAGCTGACCATATGAAGTCATTCATTAACGGTCAGCCTGATCAAGAAGCTTCTCCACATGGCCGCGTAGAATTGCAATTTCATTGCCATGGAGATTCTTCTCGGCGTACAGGCGTTGAAGCACGTCAAAGGTCTGATCCTTTACAGCTTCAACGCGGAAAGACGAGACTGGTACTGGGTCTGAAGTACCTCAAGAGCCTTTCCTGCCTCTTCCACAGAGTGCAGTAGACGGTCTTGGAAAGTCTCGCGAGACTTCTCGGTCTGTTGGAGTCGGTCGAGTTCACCCTGGAGTTGAGGGAACCGTTTATCGACACGAGACTCCAAATTCTCGAACTGAGAGAGTCGAACGGACAGCGAGTAGATCCGCGACTCCTGCTCCTTTACTTGGACCTCGAGGCTCTCGCAGCGGTCAGCAAGCACCGCGTTGCAAACCTCCAGCTCCTCGAGCTGAATGCGGTGAGCACTCTTCCACTTCCAGAGTCGCTCAATCGTTTTCGCGTTCAGCCCCACTTCCGCTGATTGATGCTCAGGGAGAGCGTTGCTGGGTGGTTGAGTTGATTGTTGGTCACAAGGACCGAACGACTCATCAGCGAGGAAAGAAGCGGTTGAGCTCTCAACGCTTCTACAGAGTTCGGTGGCTTGGCTATCCGCCAGACTCGGACACGTAGGAATCTCAACAGCCACTGAAGTCTGATGTTCCCGACGTGGTTCGCAGCTACGAGAACAGCTTGTAGCATCGCTTGAAGCGACGCTATGACGGCCAGAGCTTGGGAGCGCTCGGTCGTACTGAGGAGTCCTTCTATTGTCACGGGCATTGTCACGACGAAGAAGACGCTCCATCCTGTTCTCGTTCTCAAGACGAACAAATGTTCGCCATGAGTCGTGCTTGGCTGCGATGGGTTGGTCCGGGTGATCTCGGCCGTTGACCCGACGCCAGCTGAAGAACCGCTCCTTGTAGAACTCAAGATTCCCCTTTTTCTTCAGAATGGAGGATATGTCAAAGAGTTCTCGAGCTATAGCGCAAGCAAATCGCTTCACAAGAAACTTTCCACAAAACTTCAAGCTCAAGTTCCCTAGGATGAACCTCGCTGGTAACGCACGCATCGTGTCCGCTGCATAAAACCATTCGAGCGCTAGCGATAATCGGTCTTGTCACTATCTTGCACTCGTCTATGCCAAAATAGCTTGAGAATGTCGTCCACATAGCGGCGCTGACATATTGTCACACTTTCATCTACGCCGTCCAAAAGCTCAATCCTAACGACAAATACACATTTGCCGCTGTCTGGCAACGTGAACCGCGTCTTTAGATCTTCTTTGGGGCGTCCAATCATTTTGCATGAGCTTCTCGTTATCAATACATTGTCCATGTAAGCCAGCACAACGACACAGTGGCCTTCCATGATCATGATCTATAGGCATGGGTCATTCTTCGACACTTTGAAACCGACAGAGCACACACACTCGTCAAAAGCTTCATTCCACACACGCAAGTCTTGCTTGAGACCGTAAATTGTCTTTACCAATTCGAGGCAGTTAAAGTCACCTTCGAGCTCAACACCTTCAAGAGTCTTGCAAAAGCCTTGCTCCCTCATCATGCCTTGGAACTCCACCTACGCCGCTTTTCTGTTGAAGTCAGTATGTACGTCTGACATCCAAATATCCGCATGTGTTTGACAGCTGTCTTGGACTTGTGCATAATTTCAAATGGAGTCTTGTGCGCGATTTTGGTTGACGGCAACTGATTTTAAACATAGATAACCATCATTGCCGCTTCAGCCTAGAAGCACTTGTTCAGCTTAGCCTGAAAAAGTATGCTGAGACCAGCAGTGATGATAGTTCGGATGGCGCGCTCTGCTGTGCTGATGGTTTAATGTGCGTTTGGCACCGTGATTTGGTGCTCAATCGCTTCACTTTCTTAAAAAAGTTAAAATGAGTGAGTCGCAAACTCGCAGGCTCTATCATGTCGCACGAATTTGATCTTCTTTCCGAACTGAGTCTGGACCATCTTGATGTACTTCTTGATATAACCTTCACTATACAACTGGGTACGGAGATAGAGGCCCTTCATACATCCACTAGCTTCGTCTACGATTAGCAGTAAGTACTTGCTGCTGCTCTTCCATAAGTCTGCAGATGTCGAAGTATAGCCAGCTCGAGAATGTCAAAATAACGCTTGTTTGCTTTAGAATATTTTTTGAACCTTCTTCTCTTGTTGACGTATTCAATTCACGTGACTAGAGAAGAGCTTTGAGGTCCTGAGACAAAATCTTGTTGCACACATGTGGCGATGGAGCTATGGCACCCGAGACGTGTCACGACTTCGCGCATACCCCTGTGACTTTCGGGACAAGAAAGCCGCCATTGTTGGAAAGGGCGTGAGGCACTAAGGTGAAAATACCACGATTCGCCAATGAAATCTTTCAAGATTTAAAAAGTGAACGTTACTTGAAGAGTAGTTTGAAGTCGCCTGCGTATTGGTATTGAATGCCATTCGCGTTAATTGGATACCCAAAGCTCCTTAGAAAGGTGGGTGACTTTCCCCGAAGAAAGCAGATAGTGTCCCGAAGGTCGGGAGGAACTACGTCTGCTAATACGCGCTCCAAAAGTGAAGATAGCACGAGAGACGCCAAAGTCTGATCATACCATTATAGCTATAGTGTCTTACCCATTAAGATACCCGATTTTATTAGACCCATATAGACGCCGATGTCAAAAATTTGAATTGCCAGGTCAAATTCAGCTAACTTTACCTGACTCCAATGATCTTGGTCCGGACGAGTTGGCTTAGAACGAGCTAAAAGTCGAAGTCCATATTGGCTAGGTATAATTTTTCTAGCCGCTGTATAAGCAATACGTCGCTCAAAGATAGGTACTGTCGAGTTCCAGCAACTCGAAGCACTGCATCATTAAAAAGTCTGTGCACGCAAGTACTGAAAATTGCCAACACGCCTTGGTATCAAAACGAACACGCAACAACGCTATATCAGGGTCGTGATCAAAGTCGATGAACTCAGCAAGCTCGTTGATTACCTCACATAGTTCCTTTAGTGTTAGTTCTTCAACCAAACCTTGATAGACTGCAGACCTTAACATTTGTTTCAAAACGATGGCTAACTTGACATACGAAAAAACCGAGAGAGCCGGGTCATGAGACCGATCCCATAGTATGACATCTTGGTCGGAGAAAATGGGATCCCCAGACCGGGTGCTAAGCCACTCGTAGGCATTTACTGACGAGACAAAGGAGTATTTCAATTGGAAGGGAGAGGGTTGAGTTTCCTTACCTCCGGCTCAGCGACAGTGCTGAAAATAAGGCGTTTTGCTCGTATAATATGGTCAGGTGCAAACGCTGAGCTCTTGACTGGAAATTTGGGCGCTTTTCCGGTGTGTCAAATAGAGTTAGGGCAAACCGTAATTTCAGACTCAACACACTCCATAGGAGCGTATTGTCTTGGTTTTGATTGAAACCGATCCACACTATGTGGCTCTCTTTCTTAATCAGAATCGTCAGCCATAACGTCACTATTGCTGAAGGTCAAGATTCCTACGATATCATTCTTACGGTATCACCTCTTGAAGCTTCTTTCAAGTCCGTAAGCGTTGCACGCTTGCTTACTCCAGTCCCTCAGCTCCGCCCTCGCTCCCGATCATACCTCCCATCAGATTACGAGTCAACAACTATGTCCTCTGCCCATTACACGTTTGCCAAAGTCTTCATTAATAGCTCCGATGGGAGCAACTTTGCTACGTGGAGCCGCTACATATGTGACGTGATTTTCACAAAGTCGGTACGGCACGTGATCAACCAGGAGACGACGCCGACCTTCGCGGATTTTCGTGCAAAGGACGACTAAGTGATGATGTGTAGCATCGCTTTAGGATTGATGTTGCTTCACATGAATGCGAACTACCACCGTGTGGTCGACCACTGCAAAGAAGTTGGACGCGTTTGAAGACGCTATACTGCGGCTTGCAGAAAGCTGGACGTATGTATCTCAAGTGCCAGTATTTCATCATGAAAATGGCAGAAGACGTCAGCGTCTTGCATCATTGCAACGATGTCGTGAACATCAGCGCCAAGATCAGCAGTATTGACGCTAAAATGGAAGATGAAGACATCGCAATCTGCTTACTGCATAGTTTTTCAAAATGTTGTGAGAACGTGATTCTGAGCTTGGAGATGAGCAATGCAGAGCTGCACGCTTCAGATGTGGTGAAGGTGTTGATAAATGAGCACACTAAGCGATAAGGCGAGAAGATGTCGACAGCAACGAGAACGGTGAAGACTAAAGACAGAAGATGCAGCAAAAGCATTCAGTACCGAGCGTGAACCTTACCAGTGCTCGTATCGTGGCAAGGTGGGACACGCGATATATCGTTACTGCGCAAAGCAAAAGGATGAAGGTCGAGGAGCTTGATACGGCGGCAATGACCGTGGGGCTAACAATATTTAGTAGAAAAGGCAACAGCTACGATCGAGTGACGTCTGTAGCTCCTTTGGAGTGTGGAGTGTCGACAAGCAAGATTGCGTCTGCTATGTAGCCTGTTGAAAGCGGGGCAACACACCACATCTGCCATGACAATGGCCTTGTTTCACGACTTAGCTGAGCGTAACGATAACGGCAAGGCGGCTATCAAGGGTGTAGGGAATATCTTTGAAAAGGTGATACAAACATGAGATCGAGATCAAGAACGCGTTGTATGTGCCTAGCATGAACAAGAATATGCTGTCGGTACCCCAGATCAACAAGCATGACAATTTTCAAGTGGTGCTTGACGGTGCTAAGATGATTGTTGCTCGCAAAGACTCGAATCAAGTGCTGGTAACAGCGGATCTTGTGGATGGCTTATCCTGGCATTGCACACATCAACGATCGGTGAATTTGGTGACAACTGGCAAAACAAAATCAACTGGCACGCGCGCATGGGTCATGCTCCGGTCGAAATATTTCGCACGATGGTCACTACTACCTTATTTCAAGAGAATCATGACTTTCAAACGGGCCAAGTATATATGGCAGGCGATCTCCAAGCCAAATAGCATCTTTTCCTTCCAAGACAATGTGCTTTTGTACATTGGATCAAATGCGACTGCGGTCTTCTTAACCCTCAGTTTTCAATACTGTAGATGATATATCTAACTGATATTAGGTTATGTCAAACTGCGACCTACGGTTGGCGCTCAAACGCCTAACCTACTCGTCTATTATAACGGGGTGTCTTCGCAATCTACTCAAAGATTGCCTTCGTCCGCTATCTGTGTACACTGCTCGACACTATCGACGCTTATAATAGAGTCATCCATATTACAGTGTAGAATTACGGGACGCTAACAGATTGAGTTTTACCTTAAGCCTAAGCTGATACTTGATAAAAACGGTACGTCGGTCTCCTTCGAAATAACGCAGAGCACTGCAGACCTATGGTCAGAACCGTATCGAGTTGTGTACATTGCAAATGTTCTGCGACAGAATATTGCTGATATACTTCTCAAACGTATCCTCCGTTTTCTTCACTATTTCCTTTTTTCGTCTTAATATTCAGCACAAGCGAAATAGTAGCATCAATTAATTACGTATGTTGCTCTGGGAGAATAAATTTGTATCCACAAAATTATCTGACTTCCGTAGTTCAACATACAAAGTCCTAAATTAAGTAGTAGCCAATAAAATTAAACCCAAAGACCGAAAGCTACTTGGTGGGAAAAATCTCAGATTTTGTTCTGTTCACTATCCAACTCACCAAGTTTCGAACTTTTTAGTCTGATCCCCCTGTCAAACTCACCGAAGGCCAATGACCGCCATGCCTAGCGCAACCACACGGTTTCCCTACATCAAGATGCTCATGGTTTTCGCGCTACTAGCGGGTGTGGTCTCGGCAGAATCGACGGAGGCCGTGCGAAGCTCGCCCGCTTTCAATACGTCGACGCTGACTTCTAATAGCACGTCGGCCAAGCCGTACCTGAGATCTGATGCAGTCATGGCAACAAGTGACGATGCTAGCAGTGTCAAAGAAAAGAAGTTTACCACTATGGCTGCGCAATCAGTAGCTAGCTCGAAGTCACCAGCTGCGAACCAAATTCGACAATCGTTGGGGCTAGCCAGGACGTCTGCGGGCGACGCATTTATCAAGGGACATAGATCAAATAGATCAAATTGGGAGCTTGAGGACAGGACTTCGACTGAAGTTTTCAAGCTTCTAGAGCTTGATAAGTCCGGTGAACATTTCTTGAATAACCCGCTATTAAGCGCATGGAGCCACAAGGTGACCTCGAGCGGATTCGACGACCCGACTGCAGTCATGATCGAAACGGTGACTGAAACGATAGACAAATCATTGCTTCTGAAGGCTGTGGCTCGAGCTCGCGATCAAGATAGCGAACTGGTGATCATGTTGCGAGAGGCAGAATTTAAGCGTTTACTAGACGAGCACAAAACGCTAGAGGGAGTCGAAAACGAGTTGTTCAAGCCCACAAGACATTACGACGACCAGGATCTTGCAATGTTTCTGGTTGGAGTAAAAGATGTCGAAAGTACAAAGCCTTTGATGACAAGACTGGTGCTAGAATGGATGCGTAAGAGGAAGACTTCGACAGAAGTTTTTGAGCTTTTGGGGCTTGATAAGTCCGGTAAAAATTTCTTGAACAGCCCGCTAATAAGCCTTTGGAGTCGCTATGTGACCTCGCGCGGATTTGTCGACCCGACTGCAGTCATGATCAGAACGGTGAGTGAAACGATAGACAAATCATTGCTTCTGAAGGCTGTGGCTCGAGCTCGCGATCAAGATAGCGAACTGGTGATCAGGTTACGAAAGGAATTATTTGAGCGTTTACTAGCCGAGCACAAAACGCTAGAGGGAGTCGAAAACGAGTTGTTCAAGCCCACAAGACGATACGACGACCAGGACCTTGCAAAGTTTCTGGTTGGAGTAAAAGATGTCGAAAGTACAAAGCCTTTGATGAAGAAGCTGGTAGAAGAATTGGCGCATAAAGGCAAGACTTCGACCGAAATTTTCAAGCTTCTAGAGCTTGATAAGTCCGGTGAAAAATTCTTGAACAGCCCGCTATTAAGCGTTTGGAGTCGCTATGTGACCTCGAGTGGATTCGACGACCCGACTGCAGTCATGATCAAAACGGTGACTGAAACGATAGACAAATCATTGCTTCTGAAGGCTGTGGCTCGAGCTCGCGATCAAGATAGCGAACTGGTGATCATGTTGCGAGAGGCAGAATTTAAGCGTTTACTAGACGAGCACAAAACGCTAGAGGGAGTCGAAAACGAGTTGTTCAAGCCCACAAGACATTACGACGACCAGGATCTTGCAAAGTTTCTGGTTGGAGTAAAAGATGTCGACAGTACAAAGCCTTTGATGACGAGGCTGGAACAAGAATGGGCGCTTAAAAGGAAGACTTCGACAGAAGTTTTTGAGCTTTTGGGGCTTCATGAGTCAGGTGAAAATTTCTTGAATAACCCGCTATTAAGCGTTTGGAGTCGCTATGTGACCTCGAGCGGATCCAACGACCCGACTGCAGTTATGATCAAAACGGTGACTGAAACGATAGACGAATCATTGCTTCTGAAGGCTGTGGCTCGAGCTCGCGATCAAGATAGCGAACTGGCGATCAGGTTACGAAAGGAATTATTTGAGCGTTTACTAGACGGGCACAAAACGCTAGAGGGAGTCGAAAATGAGTCGCCCAAGCCTACAAGACATTACGACGACCAGGATCTTGCAATGTTTCTGGTTGGAGTAAAAGATGTCGACAGTACAAAGCCTTTGATGACGAGGCTGGAACAAGAATGGGCGCTTAAAAGGAAGACTTCGACAGAAGTTTTTGAGCTTTTGGGGCTTCATGAGTCAGGTGAAAATTTCTTGAACAGCCCGCTATTAAGCCTTTGGAGTCGCTATGTGACCTCGCGCGGATCCAACGACCCGACTACAGTCATGATCGAAACGGTGACTAAAGCGATAAAGGACAAATCATTGCTTCTGAGGGCAGTGATTCAAGCTCGCGATCAAGATAGCGAACTGTTGACCAGTTTGCGAAATGCAGAATTTGAGCGTTTACTAGCCAAGCAAACGCCAGAGAAAGTCGAAAAGGAGTTGTCTAAGTTCACGGACGAGGTGGGCAAGAAAGCTTTATATCGCTTTCAGAAATTCTATGGCAAGCGCAAGGCAGAGCCAATTAGTAAGGGAGACGCTAGTAGAAAGAACAGCGGGATTCACATCAACTGACTGTTCCGGAACCACGTGTGCAGTGAGCAGTGTGCAGTGTATAGCACGGGAGTAAGATCTCCGGCGAAAGGTCTGCAAAGACAATCGACGTCATGCATTGCTCAAGAATGCGAATGCCTTCATACCTGCTAGAACACAGTCCCAAAGAGGTTAAGAGCTGAAGACACCAGACCTCGAAATAAATCTTTATGCTTTTGAATTTAATAGGCTTTTCTTATGGCCTATGACAGATACTTTGCATGGCGCTACAGAACACAAAGCAGGTTGGTAGTGCGGAAACTGTGCAGGGTAGGTAATTCACGCGAATCGCTCCTTCACTAAACGTCGTCTGATCCATGCTCAATGTGCAGGAGAAAGCCGACCAGTATGTCCGATTGCATCGCATTGGAATCACGGGATCTGCAATAGTGACTGTGTCAGCCTTGCTGGTGGCACAAAGTGCAAGACTTGTATCATCGTGTCCAAGCGGCAACGTATGAATCCTTGTGACCGTGTGTAATTTTCTTATCGATAAAAGGTGCAGCTCCTTACTGTGGGGTATATGATACATGCAGAGCTATTGCTGCGCCAAAGCTGTCTTGTATCTTTACAAGTGATTTCTGCCAAAGATAAGAAGTCGCAAGCTCGTTCATTGCAGTCCTACTAAGAATATGGAGAGATACGAGAGCATAAACCAGAGGCAGACACTCACAAACACCACTCGCTGCAAAACCAGTGGCAGAATGATCAATAGCTGCACCACGACGCCCCAGGACCACATGAACAGATACGGGAGTGTGAGCCACTGCCACACCGGCCACATGCCAATAGCCAAACTGCCACAGAACACTCAAAACACTCAGAACCTTCGAAAATACATATGCACCAAACTGGTACTTACCAGAACCCGGATGCCAGCATCGACGCGAGCATCCCGTGGGTCGCCGTCTTGGCGTTGTCATAGTTGACGCGTTCCCTTAAGATCATGCTTCGATACACTTCAATGTAGCAGCCGAAGACGCCCAGCAGTGTCCCAAATAAAACGCCCAAGTGTACGAAACCGCGGATAGCGTGTGGTGCGTATAGCAATTCCGATACAAACTCCGCTTCGTAAAGACCGA
>NQFO01005345.1:499-76203 GCA_003991265.1 Pseudoperonospora humuli | reverse complement strand
GAAGGTGCTGCACTTGGTTGCACTCTGGTGTGTCGACTCGAGTGAGTGGTCCGGAGGTGGTTTCTAGAATGTTGGAGAAGAAGGACACGGGTCGGCAGTTCATGTAGAGCAGCTAGTTTGCTTTTGGTAACTAAATTTACTTTCCATTGTGCACTGCGAATCGAACAACTCGTTATTACTATCAGTAGGCGTGTCACCAAGTCTTTGGCATCCCTTGAAATCCAAACACCTCCTCCCCAGCAGCATCACACCCGCAGTAGTCGCTACTCCTGACGGGACAATTGATATGTGCTGCATTTGTATGTCCGTATTGGTAGTGCCGGACTTGCATAACGGAGGCTGAGTACATGGCGCAGAGATTATGTGCTGTGGACCCGTGCGATGTTCAAATAACTCAGTTGTAAGCAAGTGAGGCGACACAAATTTGGGAGGACAACCAAGGCGCAATTGCACTTGCGCTTCTGGCGTAACAACCGCAGCCGCGTGGCTGTCGTTGACAAATACGTTCCGTGCAGTCAGTACGGCAAGCATGTATTCGGTTGTTTCACAGAAAGCAATGGCAAGTTTGAGGTCTGGTCGCTGCTGGTGAAAAAAGTTTACGCAAAGCTACACGGTGGGTACGAAGCAATCGTTGGTGGACAAGAAAGCTACTAGCAAACAATGCCGGATACTGTAAGAGGAAGCTGTAAACAGCAGTCCTTCTAACACAGCACACACGCTTGCGCCTTTTGAGCAAGGGTTTCCCAACTTGGAGGGATGAAGACTTGACCACTTGAGGGTAAATTTGCAACTGAATTAAAATGCTGTTATGGTTCCTGTCGCTACTACTAATTAGCATCAAGGGCTTCTAGAGGTTTTATGTATAAAGCCTCTGAAGGTGGTGTATGACACACACGATCTGGCAACTTTATGTAATGGCTAATTAAGGCCCATTACAGATACAATGCGCGGACCAAGTACGTCAAAATCAAGCACACATCGGAGCATAAGATCAGCTTGCGTATTTGCTCACGAGGCTATGGGGACTAAGCCATTCAATATTCTAGCAGAGGCGAGCGGTATCGGCTCGAAGCTGGCTCAGCATTAACGGCGAGTGGAAGAGCTGACCTGGTGCGCTGTGAATGGTTGTTGTGTCATCATGCTCGCACGCAGTGATGACACGATGCATCCGGGACATACGCAACGATGTCATGGAAAATTGACTAGGTTGCGATCAAGCGAGGAAGAGATGAGAGCACATGGTCGAGCTTGATTGGTCGATATTGAGGCATATGGGTGGAGCTCACAGATAAGTACAGAAAGCACTCGAAGAGCTCTATCGGCTAGCAAAGGCAAGCTGAGGTAACTAAGTCAAAGAAGCTTGCTTTAATTATTGCCTTCCAAGTCTCACTTTAACATTAGCAGAACTGGCGGTTGGTCTCATCTAACGCACTCGAGCATCACAATTCTTTTCTGAGAGTGAGAGATGTTCTTTTTTTCGTATTTCAGCCAATCAAACGCTGCAGCTCGAGCTTTGATATATCTATCATTGGTCGAAAATATAAAATCATTTAATCAATCAAAATTGACCCCATTATCTTTCTCTATTCAAGTCAAAAAATGAGGTTTATTGAGGTTTTTCATGTTGGCTGGCTGAGCTTGGTCATCAATTGACGTCCATTCGTGCACTTCCGCATCGTTCAGTGCGCACGCTCAGTTCTAGCTGCTATGGCAGGCAACAAGGGCCTACAGAAGAAGACCAAGACTAAGGTCAAGACCAAGACCAAATCCTGTATCAATGAATGGCCGTCCACGAATCCGTCATCTTGTTCTCGTTCAGTGCCTGCCAAAACGTACGTATGCCACTAACTAGTTGATCATCACTCTTGGAAACGTCAACTTAGAACATTCTATTTCGTGTTGATGTACCCAATTGCAACAGCAACGACAATGTACAGAAACTTGTATCGCCGCACTTGGACTCGTTCAACTTTTTCCTCACTGAAGGCCTGGACTTGGCTGTCGCTGACATGTGCAAGGTGCCCGTGGAGCTGCCCAACCAGCATCGCATGGACCTGTGGATCGAAAACGCGCAGATTGGGTACCCCACGACGGAGAATCAGATCACTGGAGAGAAAAAGTTGTTACCCAGCGAATGTCGTCAACGTGGCGTCTCATACACGGCGCCATTGGTCGTGACTTTGGCTCGCTCCTTTAGTGGCTCGCAGAGTGTCGAGCGCATTCAGCGCGTAGTAGGTGAAATTCCCATCATGGTGCGCTCGAAGCGTTGTCATTTGAATGGCATGGCGCCGTTGGAGCTCGTCAAAGCCCGAGAAGAGGCCAATGAGATGGGTGGCTACTTTATCTGTAATGGTAACGAGCGCTGCGTGCGTCTATTGCAGATGCCTCGTCGTCACCACATCATGGCTGTGCGTCGTGGCGCTTTTGCTAACCGTGGCGATTTATACACGGAGCTTGCAGTGTTTATGAAGTGTGTCAAGCGTGACCAGACAGCTGTGACAGTGACTGTGCACTACTTGCAGGATGGCAATGCTACTGTGCGTTTTGGAGTTAAGAAACAGGAGTTTATGATCCCAGTGGGTCTGGTGCTTAAGGCGCTTTATCCACTCACAGACCGTGAAATCTACGAGCGTGTGCTGCGTGGAGACCATGCAAACACATACTTGTCTGCACGTGTGGAACTGATTCTGCGTGAAGCCAAGAAGTTTTCACTTTACTCGCGTGATGAAGCGCTGGCGTATCTGGGCAAGCACTTTCGTTTTGCAATGCCATACGTGTACGACAGCATGAGCAATGTGGAAGTTGGCAGCAAACTCCTGGACGAATTTTTGTTTGTACATATCCCGAAAGGTGAAAAGGGACGTGCACAAAAGGTCGAGCTGTTGTGCCTAATGCTGCGCAAGCTGTACGCATTTGCAAAGGGTGACATTCCTGAGGATAATTCTGATTCCGTCATGAACCACGAGCTGTTGCTTCCTGGGCATCTGTACCTGATGATCATGAAGGAAAAGCTTCAGGAATCACTTGCAGCGATGCGCGCTAACATTTTGAAGGAAGCACAGAGCAAGAAAAAGAGTGTCGTAATGGATCAGGTCTTCCTGCGCAAAATGTGGGATCGTACCCCCAACATTGGCAACGCAATGACCTATTTCTTGAACACAGGCAATTTACGCTCAAGTAGTGGCCTCGATCTGCTGCAGATTGCAGGTTATACTATCGTTGCTGAGAAGCTAAACTACTACCGTTACTTCTCGCACTTCCGCTCTGTTCACCGTGGGCAGTTCTTCACTGAAATGAAAACGACAGCTGTACGCAAGCTGCTGCCGGACTCGTGGGGTTTTCTGTGTCCCGTGCACACCCCTGATGGATCTCCCTGTGGTCTTTTGAATCATTTGGCTGTGGAGTGTCAACTTGTGTGTCACCCAGCGTACAAGGCCGATGATTTTCTGCAGCAGGAAGTCAAGCTGTCTCGCTTCTTGGCAAGTCTTGGTATGATTCCCACCTCGGGTTACGCTGACGGGGCTTTGATCGTACCGTACTCGTATTTACCAGTGATGTTGAACGGTAAGGTACTGGGTGGTGCACCCGCGGAAATTTGCAAGCGTATCGCAGGTGTTTTGCGCATGATCAAGTCTGCAGAGAGCTCGGAAGAGCGAGACGCGAATGGCATTGTACCAAACCTGGAGGTGTGTCTTATTCTACCCACCCGTGGTGGGCCTTTCCCAGGATTGTTCTTGTCGGCCGACGCTGCACGTATGTCGCGTCCAGTAATGCAGATCGACAGTAAGCGCGTTGAATACATTGGGCCCATGGAGCAGGTGTTTATGGACATCGCGTGTACGAAGGATGACATCCGACCAGCTACGACTCACATGGAGATCAAGCCCACAAACATGCTGTCTCTCGTGGCATCCCTGACACCATTTTCCGACTACAACCAGTCTCCTCGTAACATGTATCAGTGCCAAATGGCAAAGCAGACTATGGGTACGCCTGCCCACTCAATTGTACATCGCTCGGACAACAAGATGTACCGTATTCAGTCTCCTCAGATTCCTATTGTGCAGAATGAAAGATTGCGTGAGTACCAGCTTGACGAGTATCCTTTGGGCACGAACGCTGTGGTAGCTGTGATTTCGTACACGGGTTTCGATATGGAGGATGCAATGATTCTAAACAAGTCGTCGTACGAGCGTGGTTTTGCTCATGCGTCAGTGTACAAGCAGCTGACAGTGGACATTAGCTCGAACGGCAAGCAGGGCAGCTCGACGTCAAAAAAGTACTTTTCCAATATCAAAACCGATGGTAGCGGTGATTTCTACTCCACAAAGCTGGACCGCGATGGTTTCCCGCATATTGGGCAGGTGGTGAATCACGGTGACCCAATTGCTAGCTGGATCGACGAGACGACTGGGCAACCTTCATTCCAAAAGCACAAAGAGAGTGAACCGGCGATTATCGAACAAGTCAACATGATTGGTAGCTCGTCTCAGGCTTCTGAATTCACCAAGGCTAGCGTAAAGCTTCGTTTCTGCCGTAACCCGACGATTGGGGACAAGTTTTCATCGCGCCACGGGCAGAAAGGAGTCATGAGCATCCTGTGGCCTCAGGTTGATATGCCCTTTTCAGAGTCTGGTATATCTCCAGACATTATCATCAACCCGCACGCTTTCCCGTCGCGCATGACTATCGGTATGCTTATCGAGTCGATGGCCGCCAAGACAGGTGCTCTGAAAGGCAAGTACATGGATTCCACACCATTCCAGTTTAGCGAGAAGGACCGCGTGATCGATTACTTTGGTTCGCAGCTGAAGGAGCACGGCTACAACTACATGGGCAGCGAGCCTTTGTACTCAGGAATTTCCGGTGCACTCATGCAGGCGGACATTTACATCGGCGTTGTGTACTACCAACGCTTGCGTCATATGGTTAGCGATAAAAGTCAGGTGCGCGCTACAGGTCCAATGAACTCGCTCACTCGTCAACCTGTGAAAGGCCGTAAGAAAGGTGGAGGTATCCGTTTTGGGGAGATGGAGCGCGATTCGATGCTTGCCCACGGTTGTGCGTTCCTGCTGCAAGATCGTTTGATGAATTGTTCGGACAAGCACATCGCCACGGTCTGCACTAACTGTGGGAGTCTGCTATCGAATGCCACGCAACGTTCGACGGTCGAGACTGCTGGTCAGGGAGAGATCGCCATCGCTATGAAGGCCAAGACTCAATGGTATTGTACAGTTTGCCAAACGGGCGAGAGTTGCCAGCCCGTTGCCATGCCTTATGTCTTCCGCTACCTGGCCAACGAGTTAGCAGCAATGAACATCAAGATGTCTCTCACGCTAAAGGGATGCTGACGGGCGCGCGCTTTGAGGAACTTTCAGGTGTGCAATTACTCGTACGACAAATAGAAATTTATATGAGTGCTCGATTGGTGGTCTCCTGTCACGGTATCAACTTACTTATCCGTTATCATTGAACATCCAGCCATGGCGAGTTTCTGTAACGGAGTTCAAGAGGCGCGACCGGACAATTCAACGCTTCCCTGCCTTCACTTCACGAGCTTCTTCTCTGTGAGCAGCATACACTAGGATGAGGAGTACCAGCGACTTCAATGCATCGTTGCGTCAGTCTCGAAGCCCAAGCGGGACCACGCCGCGCTCAACAAGTAGCTGCAGCAGTCGCGGTGGTCACCCGTATGTCCCCGGCATGAGCATCAGCGTCTCATCGGCTTCGAGCTCGCCATCCAATAGTGTACGTACTTCGCCTCACAGCAACACGTCGTCTCCTGGAAACACAACGCGTCGATCCCAACCACTGCAAAAGCAGCAGCATTATGCTCCACCTGCGCCTAGCACAACTGCCGCACATCTTCAACGAACGGCCATTTCTAACGCATACAACTCGATAGGCGGTTCGCGCAGCAGTGAAGACACCGAGACGGCGTCCACATTTTCCGACAGTTTTGTCGGAGACCGACCTTCTTCACCAGCACACAGCACTTCGAGCACTTCGAGTCGATATAGTGTGGAACGGGGCAGCAATTTCAAAGTGGTAATTCGTGTGCGACCGCCATTGCCACGTGAGCTGCATGGTGATCGTCCTTTCCAGAACGTTATAAACGTAGACCAGCAGGGCCACGTACTCACGGTGTCGGAGAACCTGAGTGCCTTGGCATTTGGTGGAAGCAACGGCGGGAATGGTGATGGCGAAGCGAACGCACCCTGCGCATATGGCAGTCATGTGTTTTCATTCGACCACGTTTATGATCAACACTGTACGCAGAGTGTTGTTTACGAGAACACTGCCAAAGCCGTGGTGGAGTCGTCGCTCGAAGGCTATAATGCCACCATCTTCGCGTATGGGCAAACCGGAACGGGCAAGACGTACACTATGGAAGGGTTCAACAGCGGTTCTGGTAGTGTTGAGGAGCGTGGAATCATCCCACGCGCCATTGAGCAGATATTCTGTCACATCCAAGCTAATGTTTCTGCGCGCTGCCGATTCCTTGTACGGGCGTCGTATCTCCAAATCTACAATGAATCCATTTCGGATTTGCTAAAGCCTGACCGAACTAATCTGACTATCCGGGAAGATCGACGGCGCGGCGTGTTTGTAGAGGGTTTATCGGAATGGGTAGTGCGATCACCAGAGGAAATATACGGACTGATGGAGCGCGGTGGGGCAATGCGGGCCACAGGCAGCACAAAGATGAACGAGCTATCATCTCGTAGCCATGCCGTGTTCATCATTATCGCTGAGCAGAGCAAGACGACATATGTGGACTCCAGAGGTAACGACGTTGCGCCAGAGGAGTTTATGGCGTTGGTGAACGCTTATCAAGCACGACATGGAGGAAGCAATGCTCCTGCTAATGGAAATACAAGTAGGATTGCTCCTAACGGCGCTACTGCAATCGGTACAGGGGCTTTGCATCCCAAATTGGAGGCAATGGTGCGTCAAATCTTCAAAGTTGGTAAACTGAACCTTGTCGATCTTGCTGGATCGGAGCGTGTGCGGCTATCTGGCGCTACGGGTCAACGGCTGGAAGAGAGCAAGAAAATCAATCAGTCTCTTTCAGCCCTTGGAAATGTGATCTCGGCTTTGACCGATGCTCGTGGACGTCAGCATATCCCGTACCGCGATAGTAAGCTTACACGTATTCTGGAAGACTCGCTAGGTGGCAATTGCAAGACGACGATGATGGCAATGATTTCACCTGCTCTGGAGGCGATGACGGAGTCGGTATCAACGCTCAAGTTCGCCAACCGTGCCAAGCACATTAAAAATGAAGCTCGAGTGAACGAAGACCTGGACCAGAAGTCGCTATTACGAAAGTATGAACGTGAGCTCAAAAGGCTTCGAGCTGAGCTAGAAGAGCGGTCGCGTAATGTGGTTGATAAGCGCCGACTATTGGAGCTTGATGAGCAGCGACGACGAGCAGAGGAAGACAAAATGGCGGCTATCCGTGCGCTCGAGGAACGATCGCGTGAGTTTATGCGGGAAAAAGAAGAGAAAAAGCGCCTTGAACAGCGCATTTCAGCCTTGACTTCACAAATGGTAATGAGCAACCAGAGGCGTCTAACACCGTCCGCTGGACTTGGTGGGGCTCAAGGCGAGATTTTGAATGTTGAGGATCCACTGATACGAGATGCTATCAAGGAGCATCAGGACCGAATTCGACAAGAGTACGAATGTCGACTTGCCGACCTTGAAAAAGAGCGAGAGACCATCGAAGAAGAAAAGGCCCAAGTGGATCGCTACAAGCAGTTGCTGCTCAAGCAACGCGATATCATGATTGCACTCACACAAAGGTTAAATGAGCGTGACGAGCAGATCACCGCGCTTCAGGACGAGCTGGACGCTTACGACCGCCACCAGAAAGAGCTCGAAGAGAAGCTTGATGAAAAGACGGCACATCTCATTCATTTGCAGCGTGTGGCCATGGAACACAACGCAAGTTCCCCTGGCAAAAGTGACGCTGAATTGCTCAAGGCGCTTGGTGATTGGGGTGGTGGCGCAGCGCCTGCAGCTGCAGGTCTTGCCACTGCATCTTCCTCGATCTCGGAGACGCCTGTGGAAGCACTGATTACTCACAAGCAATACCGGCCGCATCCAGTCGATTCTGTCATCATTAACGATAACAACTATGGCAGCGGTAACAACAATGTACTTCACACTGGAAGTGGTGCACCAAGACTACTTTCTGCTGAGGAAAAGATCAAAGAGTTGTGTGGACTGGTAGACGCGCAGTTTGTGGAGCATCAGCGGATGGCCAAAGAATTGGAAGAAGTGAAGTCGGAAAAGGTCTCAGTTGAGTTTCAAATGCGCGAAAAGCTTGAGAAGCTAGTGCAAGTGGAGCTCGAGGCGCGTGCCAAGAATCTTCCTCACTCTGACAGTGCCAGAGACAAAGAGCAGCTTGTGCACCTGCAGCGGCAGATTGAAAGGCTGGCGTTTGAGAATCAGCATTTGCAGGCTCAAGCTGCTACCGATGGCCGACAGTCGCAGCTACAGGCACGGTGCGAAACTTTAGTAAAGGAGCGACGTGCAGTGCAGACCATCATGGAGCACAAGATCAAGGCTCTGGTGATGGCTATTGGTGAAGCATCGAATGCTACATTACAAACTGCGGGCGGAGTAGAGAAAATAGGTGAGCCTGCAATATGGCTCGCGAGAGAGGTAAATGCGCTCCAGAGACTCGTCAACGCTTCGATTGTTGCGTTGCGCAATGCTGACGCGGGAACTAGTGAGACTAGTGAAGCTCCGACAAATACCAGCGGAAAACCTGCCCAGAAAAAGTCAAGTAGTAGTCAACCTACGCCTGTTACAATGCCCGCTGACATCTGCAGCAATCGCGATTTCAGTGACAGACCTGACTCGTCCAGAACAGTGTTGATGTCAGGATCTACTTTCACGAAGCAACCCACGTCGTCAGTAGACAAGCTGATAGAACAGAGGAGAGCACAGCTTCAGCGTGAACGGAAGTGAAGGCTGTCGAAAGTTACAGCACGCAAAAGTGATGAGAACCAGGAACAAGCTTATAATTGAACGGGGATGACGTCCTTGATAGGCTCGTCGTCTCGAGACAGCGGAGGCTGAGCTGTGTTGCAACACCCGAGCACGACAAGCTTGACGATAGACAACTCCAAGTGTCAAAGGACGAAACGAGCATAAGTTCACCCAATGGGTATGACGATAATGCCGCGAATGTGCAATGTAAGAAGTTGTTTGCGTATGTTCAGCGTCCACACTTTAATGGGAGCTCAAGTTTACGCTCAATGTAAAAAGACAATGACAGCCAAGATAGCGATAACTGCAGTAGACAACCACCACACACATCTGTAAACAAGTGACATCGGGTGCTCACTGCATTAACATTCACCCTGCTTTTGAAAAGTGAGGCCACTGATACTGTTATGAGCCCTGACACGTCGCTTCATGAGCGCTTACAGAGTGCGCGCAGACTGTTCCTTCTCTTTCTGGGTTTCATCTTTCGTCCACGCTGCGCTATTTAGTATGCACCGTCACTTGCAAAGAGAAAACTGCTCGCAGCCGCACCTCCGGCCTCCTCGTTGCCTTGGTAGTCGATCGAAACGTCAAAGTCTTTAGGCTTAGAGCCATCCGGAATCGGTACACCCCAGTCGCATTCCTGTTCGATGCCGAGATTATTGTGATGCATTTGGATGCGGAACCAGCCGTTCTCGCCCCAGTACGTGCCCCATGAGTTACGTCCAATCCCTATGACATTCAAAACAAGGGGCATTAGTAGCTGTACAACCATTATCAGAGCAAAAATCGCTACTCACAGTATTCCGTATCCGTCTCTTCATCGTAGCCCCAACCGGCCACCGAAATCTCATGGTTGATGAGCGGAAACATGACGTGCTCGGAGTAGATGCCACCTGTATACGCATCAAACTTTGCTGTGGCATGCACGCCACATCCAATGGGACCACGCTTGTAAATCTCGGCCTTCATACGGTCAGCGCCACTCACAGAGCCATACTCGGAGACAAAATACTTCGTAAACTTCTTAATGGGCTCGCATACACCAGGAGTGAACGACGCCTTCGATGGCCAGCAGCTACACCACGATCATCGATATAGTTAGCTAATGACTCATGCGGATCACTTAATCACTTGCTTAACAACTTACGTTTCACAGATAGCGAATTGATCACACACTCGGTTCGTCGCCTGATAGGCTTGGCACGTTTGGTCAGGAATACCATGACGGTGTGCATACTCATACACCAAGCCAGGATTACCACCATTGCAAGTGCCACCTGCGTGGCAGTTGATAAGGACCTGAGGAGACAATGCAATCTCCGGCCAGGAAGCTACATTCATCAGACAAACATTCGCTTAGCACAAAACACATCCAATTTCTTATCATCAGCCATTTTGTACCATTTCTCATGATGGAGATCCGATCCGATAAAGCACTAGTTGTGCCTTGGGCCCAGCAGCTTCCGCAATACTTTGGAATATGCTGATTCTTATCCCACGTAACGTAGTTCTTGCCGTTGACATCGCGCCAGTCCCAAGTCTTTGGAAGGTCATGCAAATCCATTGTTTCGTGGGGCAGTGGCGAGATCACACGCTCGCCACCGGCAAACTGAAGCTTTTGGCGGCAGCCGCCCAGCGACGACTCCACTGACTCGCTCCATTCAGCATGACCGGCCATGTCTTTTTCCTCCACTTGTTGGACATGGCTCTCTTCGTCCTCTCGCTGGGCCTCGTCTTCTTCATTGCTAATTGGAGTGGGCCAGCCATCGTCTTTCGGCACTCCAAAGGCACATTCTCCTTCCACGCCGAGGTTGTTCACTCCTCGGATAAGTCGCATCCATCCATCTTCACCCCAGAAACTTCCCCAACTGTTGCGAAGGACCCAAAAGGGCATATTGTCTTCTTCTCCCCACCCTACAATGGAAATGGCGTGATCCACATCCGTAGTATTCGTCTTGTCGTCAAAAATGCCTCCCGAATACTTGAGAAACTCGTCAGTAACTGCAACACTGCACGCAATAGGTCCGCGCGCATAGATCTCCGCCATCATCTGTTGTTCCCCAAGCGTTGTACCGTACTCCGACACATAGTACTTGTCGTACGTCTTCTGTGCAAAGCAGCCCTTGGATGGTAGACAGTTCTCACATATGTCCATGTCCGTGCACGTATTGCCTGTGTCGTGTCCTGTAGCTGCGTACCGCTGGCAACCTTCTTCGGGGACGCCATTCTGCTTGATGTAGCGATAAGCTTCTAGTTGATCACCGCCATGGCAGCCGTTGTCCTTCTTATCGCAATTGAGCAGCACTTGCGGAGACAGCACCACCTCTCGATGCACCTCAACAGGTGATTTATTGCCTGGGTTGCGGTTCTTAGATATCATGATACGATCCGCCAGAGCTGACGTTGCAGCTGAATAAAGTTATTGTAATAAACCATGGTACAATTCATGTCAGCTCATAAGACAGCAACGTTTTTGACAATCAAGTTCAAGAATGTCGACGCACCGAAAGACCAACACGAGCCACAGTAGTGCGGGATGTGCTGATTACGCGAGATGGTCACATAGCGCGTGCCATTGACATTGCGCCAGTCAAAGTTCTTCGGCAATTTGGACACATCCAGGACGTCGTGTGGACGTGGGGAAGTGAGCGACACGGAGCGGTCTGCACTGCGCACGTAGCCGTAGCCGCCGCTATTGGTGAGTCCTGAAAGAGATACAGCAGCGGAGAGAGCAGCGCTTGTCGTTGCCGCTGCGGCCGCGAGGATCAAAGACGCTCGCATGAAGGAGCAACGATTTTTGACCGCTTCTTGGACTTGTCTTGAGTTCTTGACGTCAGAATGAAAAGTGAAGTGACAATACTTCAACAAGGGGGACGGATCTTCTCAATCGCTTTGTGGAGGGTTCTCCGTTATTAACGTCAAAATCAGAAATATCTTTTTCTGATCGAGAAAAATTGACCGCTCAAATGACCGTCAAAATTCCTAGTGCGGTGCTGCCCAGTGGCGCGCACATGCCGCGGGTGGGACTAGGCGTGTACAAGGCTGCAGCTGGTGATGAAGCGTACGAGTCCGTGCTCTGTGCTTTACGGCTAGGCTATCGTCACATCGACACTGCGCGTTTATATGAGAATGAGGCGGACGTGGGGCGTGCCGTCCGGGACTCAGGGATCCCGCGCGAGCAGATTTTCATCACGAGCAAACTGCGCGGGCATCACTGGGGCTATGACAAGGCCATCGAAGCGACGCGCTCGAGCAATGCGCTCATTGGCTGCAACTATATCGATCTGTTCCTGCTGCACCAGCCCTTTGATCCCGAGCTGCGCGCTGATACTTGGCGAGCTCTTGAGGACTTGCAAAAAGAAGGAATTCTGCGTGATATTGGCGTGTCCAACTTCGGGGAGCCTCATCTGGCCAAGCTGGCGAAGACTTGGAGGGTGAAGCCGGCGGTGAATCAGATCGAGCTGCATCCTTGGCTCACGAGGGAGCATCTGGTCAAATATTGCCAGGATAATGGCATTCTGTTGCAAGCTTTCTCGCCTTTAGCGAGAGTCAAGAAAATTGACGACTCGAGGCTTGTGGAGATTGCTGAGGAGGTGCAGGCCACACCAGCACAAGTGCTCATTGCGTGGGGCTTGGCGAAGGAGTATACGACGCTGCCAAAATCTGTGCATGAAGCGAGGCAGAAGGAGAATCTGGAAGCAGCCAATGTGACGTTGACATCAGAGCAAGTTGCACGTCTGGACGCACTCAACGAAGACTTTTATTCAGGCACTGACCACGTCAGCCACTCTGCCGTTTAAGAACATTGACGATACATAAAATTCTTGCAACAATCATCTTGGTATATGTTCAGAGGTGATCTTCGCTAGACGTGATGAGGGAGTGCGGCAAATGACCGGTTTCGTTCACTGCAATGACCTTGATGGGCTGATTGATGCGCACGTCAATACGCGTAATGCCACAGTGGTTGATTTCGAAATGGCCCCACGTAGTGGCAGGGTCGACGCCTAGTGCACGACATAGGAAAAATCGGATCAGGTTGGCATGGCACACAAGTATGCAGTAGGACTCGTGATTATTCCCTTCCTGGGGTTTGCCCGAGTCCGAGAAGAACCAGTCGAACGCCTTCTCCATACGCTTCACATCCTTCTGAGCACGCTTTTGCATGGCGTCAAATACACTATTGTCGCTGGCAGTAAAGTGCGTGGAATACGGGACTCCAGGCCAGCCTTCACGTAGAAGTGAGCTTGAGTTGAGTGACACTGTTTCAAAATCAGTGGCAATGATACTTGCGGTCTCAACGGCGCGTGTCATATCACTGTGATAAATGGCGACGTCGTGTCGGGTTGGAACTCGATTGTGTGCCGTCCTCAACTTTTTACCAGTGAGCTTGGCCTGCTGCCTTCCCATTTGCGAGAGGATTTGATTCGAGTCCGAAACTTGCGGCATGTGGGCGTTAATGTAGTGACCATGGCGTATTAGAATGAAGTGTTTGATTCGTGGCGGCATGGAGCACATGAATTCTCCAAGGGATGGCTGCGGCTGCTGGTCCTGACTCGGTGCATTGGAGCTGGCATTCCGTTGATCACGTTCTAATACAAACGAACCTGGCACGGGTTCGCCCACGGAGCTCTTCCGCTCTCTGTTGGTGCCAGACGCTTGCTGACTGCGGATCCCATTGAGCCACTCGGTATACTCCTCCTTGGTGGAAGTTGTGAATGTATACGAAGACGCTCGTTGATCATTGCTGCTCTCTCCCACTTCACCTTGTCGACAGCACAGCTGGAACTTGCAATCACTCGCAAAAGGTTCGTGCACAAAGTCCATCGCATCCACATTGAGCACAATAATGTGATGACTGTCCTTCGATACGGTCTCGAGAAAAAGCCCCGTGCTCTTTCGCACCAGCACACAGTAGATCTGCAGCATGCAACACATTGTCAGCATCAGTCAGCAGCACCCTTTTCAATACTTGTAGCCACAGCTTCTCACCGATCCAAGTGTTCGAAACACTGGCGGACTTTGCTGTGTATGTCCTCTGTCGACCTGTTCCGCAACCACCAGCAGCCCCTGGACCAAGACGACTTCACCGTCTCGTCGTCTCCCGCTTGACATTGAACTTGGTAGCGCTCGCTTGTTGCCACGCTTTTTGTGAATCGAAAGTTCGACGGAGAGCGGCGTTAGGTCCGTAGGTACAGTTCCAGTTGGTGGTAGCTGCCTGTACTTCGGTGAGTCCCTGGAGCTATCATCACCCGCTAGTGTCAAGTCCTTGATGTTTAAGGCTGCAGGACACATGCTCCTGAGGCGTTCGACGCGCGTTAATCCACAGAAATCGGACTAGACGTAGCCAAACACGCGCTTATAACGTCGGTGTGAGAGAGCAAGGAGATGTGTCAATAAAACCCGTGGACATATAAACGTGCAACAGGTTACGTACTGTATTTACGACCAGAAAGTTTGCTTCTGGTTACGTTCAGTGCTCACACTTTGATGAAAATTCGACTTCGCGCTTAATGTAAAGGACGAGACTGTGCTCAAGGTGTGGAGGGGGGGGCAATCCATCCAGTGACGAGTTTTTGTATCAATCTCGACAAGACGTTGGCAAACAAGTCAATGAATAGATGGATGGTACTCGTTTCCGAACACTGAGCCGAACTTGAAGCGTAGTCATTCTCGAAGGATCAACTGCGTGTACATACAGAACTCAATTGATACGCTATCGGCACTCGTGTGTATCATTCACAGAGAGCACAGTACGGACTTGAGAAAGTCTGATCACATTTGGAGGGCGTGATAGCGATCTCACATAGAAGCAAGCAAAGAAGAAAGGAACTCTCGTCAAGATAGTCATGTATGCGAGCCATAATACTGACGAGCGGAAGCGCTGCATATGCAGATGATTTCCGTGTTCTAAACCCTATTCAACAAAATGGTCCAGCATTCTATGTTCGACTTCTGTGGAAGTTCCAGAGCCTAGTCGCGAACAGGTGCTGAAGGAGAAGTTGCTAATCAAGTAGATACGGTGTGTCAGTTCTGCTGTTTTGACCACAGACGGGAAAGCGAGAAGAGGCATGGGAAGAAGTCGTTCGAGAGCTCTATGCTTGTGAGCAAAACGTCGTCATTAAGCTAGATCCCGAGATGTTGACGTTGTGTATTGTACGCACGACAGGAAGCTGCCGCGAAGATGTGGCAGTAGCTCTACGACAAAAGGCCAATGAACGCTACAGAGTGCTCCGCTGCGACCACGCAGAGTACACCGCTAGGTACTGGGACTGCGACGTGAACGTGGCCATCAACATGCTGGCGCTGCGCAAGAGCGAGCTTTACCGTGCATAGAGTCTTTATAATAAGGGTGGAGAAGACATTAGAGTAGAAACGTTATTTTGTGTTAATGAAGTAGTACAAACAATAACAAGTTGGCCTCACAATGCGACAGACACGACCACTACAATAAATTGTGTGGATGCTGGGTACCTCTGCGGCTCTACGTTTGTACATAATTTGACGCTATACTTTGTTCAAGAGAGTCACGAGTTGAACAGCAACCACATGCCACGCTACTTGGTGATCTAAGGCGAAAGAAGAAGAAGAAGAAGAGGGAGAGGAGATGGCGCCGGTAGACGACGATTCTATGACGTATAAGACATCGAGCGATGCGTTTGTTGGCTACAATATGTGGGCAGCTGAGACGCTTGAGGTGCGAATCGCCACCGACTTTGTGTACGAGTATGAAGAAGGCGCGTGTGAGGCAGAGCGAGGTGTGTTTATTGCTGAGGACGTGACGCCGCACACTGAGGTCTTCAGCATCCCGCTAGACTCGACAATGACAGTCAAGAGTCTGCAGGAGAATGAGGTGTTTCAAAGCATTGCGTTCTTTCAGCAGCTCACACCGGATCGAGAGGACGAGCAGCTGGCAATTGCTTTACTGTATGAAAAGTTTGTACAGAGCAGCAAGTCCAAGTGGTTTCACCATATTGAACTGCTGCCCAAAGCGTATCACAACACATTTTACTTTAACGAGAAAGAACTCGAGGCATTGAAAGGCAGTAACTTGTTCTTCATTGCTCAAGAGATGGAAGTGAAGGTGGCACAGGACTATGCGCGACTGAAAGAATCGGTACTTCTCGAACTCTTTGAAAATATCACGGAAGGCATCAATTTTGACCTATTTGACGAGTTTTTCTCCTTTGAAAACTACAAGTGGGCGCTGTCGACGATCTGGAGTCGCTTTGTATCTTTGCGACTTGATAGCACGGCACCTTCATTCGAGGACCAACATGAATCAACTGAGGAGAAGCGGAAGTTGACGTTCAAGAGCTCCAACGGCTCGACGGCCAAGCACTCGTTCAAGGCGATGGTCCCTGTGTTTGACATGTTGAACCATGACCCTGAAGCAGAGATGTTTCACTTTTTCGAAATGGCGAGCCAACGATTCAAACTTGTGAGTGACCAACACTGGAAGGCTGGCGCGCAGATATTTATCAATTATGGACCTCTGTCGAATCACAAGCTGATGTCCTTGTACGGCTTTGTGATTGTTGGCAACCCGTTTGATGCCGTGGAGATGTGGTTACCCATGGACGAAGAATCGACGAAGCTGTTCCAAGAGAAGGAGCAGTTGCTGCTCACTAGCGGGCTGGATCATGCCACAAACCCGTTTGAGCTTGTGGCAGACGAGAGCAATGATCTACTGTTAATTGCTGCTCGAATACAAGGGATTGAATGCGAGACAGCTGAAGAATTTAGAGCACTAGCAAATAAGGCACTGGACGGAGAGATGGTAAGCTTGGAAAATGAACAAGAAGCATTGACACGTCTGATCTACACGCTGGAGAAAATGTTGGAAGCATTTCCGACTTCGATCGAGGACGACGACAAGTTGCTCGAGTCCTGGGAGACGGACATGGACAAGCAAAGCGATGAGCAAAGCAACAGCCTCTATCACGAGTGGATGGCCGTAGTCGTTCGACGGTCGGACAAGTACATTCTATCTGAAAATGTCAACATGCTCAAGTGGAAATTGCTGGACATTCTTCCAAAAACTTAAGAAATGGTCCGTAGAAGAATCTGGTGTGAAAGTAGTTTGAATGTACTTCGAGCAAACGCAACAAACACAGTCAGCATCTATGCGTCTTTACTCTATAATTGATGGTATTGTTTGCGCTGCTTGCTGCCCTTCTTGGTTCAGCTAAAGCGCTGGCGACTTGTAAACCTTGACATGCTTGCAATTCTTTCCAAGCACCAGCACTTCCGATCCGTCCGGTGAAAACACAGCACGCTTGACCGTGTCTTCAATCGCGTTTGGGATAATGTCGAACTCCTTGTTGTCACTGGTCCGAACGAACACGAGATCCTTGCCTCGCACCATAACCAACATCTACCAGAATACCCAACAAATCAAGCAGCGCGTATGGCCTCAGATCAACGTCGCAATTCAAACGCAAACAGCACGTACCGTTCCATTAGGCGCGAAGTCAACTGTCTCGAACGCTTTCTCTCCGCTAGCAGTGAATGCTGACATCACTTTAGGATCCTCTTGGACAGTATATCGAACTGTAAGAGTAAGAACGCCAACCACATATACGATCAGAGTCAAAACTTCAATATGGCGAACACGTCGAGCATTAAGACACACCATTAATATCCCACAGGCGGACCGATGCGTCCTTGGAAATCGTGACGACTCGGTTCACTGGAAGCTTGTCTGAGCCATCAAAGGCAAGATCTATCACGCCCGTCTAATTTTTACAAGATTCACGACAAAAGGATCAGCCAGAGCTACACACTGAACTTACTTCATGCAGCTCCGCGCAATGGACTGGTTGAAAGTCGTACCCTGTGCCCTTGCAGTGTCATGATCTTGTTAACCTTCTTGAAGGCACCTGGCTTCTCGCGTACAATCTCATAGATCTTGACCTCCGGTGTGTAAGCTGCAACTGCAATGTATCGATTGTCTTTCGAGCCAACGCAGTGATAGTTCGTGACCTGGTTGGTATTCACCGTTTGTAGCAGCTCACCATTCAAGTTCCAGAACTTGACATCCGTATCTGAATCACTCGCGCACGTAATGATCGTTGCCCACTACTCAACACAAGACAACGAAGCCAATCGTCAAGCTGTAAGCACACGTCCATACATCACAAGCAAGCTTACACTGCCAATATCGTTCATGAGCACAGAGTGTACATCAGTCTTGTGCAGGATAGGGAAATCCGCTACAATCTCCGGCTTGACACGCAATTTTTCTGTCGCCACACAAATGTGATCACCACGTAAACATCACGTTATCTGACCAGCATCACAGTAGCAAGCTGCTAGTTTACACAATCATAGAGACATACGATAGACTTTGACAGTGCCGTTTTCAGTAGCGACCACCTACATCAAGGCACGAGACAAGTCAATTAAGGTCTTCAATCACGTACATGGAGCAAATTACTACTCACCAGACTGCGTCCATCCGAGCTGAAGCACATCGCTGTAACATGGTCATACTCGATGCTGATCTGATGCAATTTGGGGTTCTTATCCATGAGCGTGTCGCGAAAGTAGAGGCGAATGGAGCGATCGGAGCTCGCAGTGGCCAAGAAGCGGCCGTTCGGACTATAGGCGGCAGATGTGATGCCGTATTTGTGACCTTTGAGCTGGTGAAGAATGCTTTGGTGCTCATTGTCGCTCTCGTCCGGGGCTTCGATATTCGTCGTCTTCTTCTTCTTAAGCTCCGCCGTCACATCCACCTTTTTCTTACTTTTAGTCTTACTTTTGGGCTTCTTGCTGTTGACAGCGTGAAACTGCTGACGCGCGAGCTCTTCCTTCTCTTTTTTCGCCTTCAACGCCTGCAGCTTCGCCTCCTCTGTATGCTGCATGTACATGTAACCGGCGCCTGCCAATACCATTAGCAGTGCCAACACCCACGCGAGTTCCATGGTCTGATAATCAATCAGCAATCTGAAAAAAGATACGTGGCACTTCGGTGTGCCACATCATATGTGTGAAGTAAGAACTAGCAAACAGCATACAACAATGGTACGATTGACATGACTTGCACCACGATCTTCAAAACATGATCCACGCTACAGTTATGAGCGACAAACATGAGTAAGCACCAAAGCGAATAATGTCCACATCACTAGCATCAACCATGGCTCCATCACTTAATTGTCCAGGCAGTCATTTCCGAAGATCTTTTGTGTACAGAAATAAGGCATTTGGCAATGCTAGATCATAGCTTGATGCCAAGGGACAGTCCAGAAAGCGACGTCTCACACGCATAACAGAAAGAACTGCAATGGAGACTCATGAAGTTGTTGCCATCGTGACGGGCGGTGCCCAAGGCTTTGGCCGCGCATTCGCAGAGAAGCTTCTGGATGGACGTGGAAAGGTCATGATCACGGATGTGGATACGCAAGAACTACAAGCCACGGGCGAGGAGCTTCAGCGCAAGTATGGAAACACCAACGTGTGCTGGCACAGTCAGAACGTCAAGGATAAGGACAGTTTCTCGCGCGTCTTTGCGCATGCGAGTAGCTATTTCAAGAAGCCTGTGAACGTGCTAGTCAACAATGCTGGCATCGGTGGTGACGGAACGTTCTATGAACCAGATAGCACGACATGGGAGGCCGTCGTAGAGATTGACTTGGTTGCGCTCATCCGTGGCACCAAGTGCGCGATTACGGAGTTCAAGCGTACGCTCGATGGTAAAGAGGGCGTCGTCGTGAATCTTGGCAGCATGGCAGGACTGGCCACCGCACCGTTTGGACCTGCTTATGCTGCTGCCAAGGGCGGAGTCGTAAGCTTCACACGCTCATTGTACCAGCTCAAGAAGTCGGACAACATTCGCTGCTTTTGCGTGTGCCCAAGCTTTGCTGAGACGAAGATGGGTCGCCAGGCTGACGAACACGTCCCTAAGCTTATCAGTATGATGGGTGGCCTCTTGCCTGTCAAGGACGTCGTAGATGCCTTTGTTTCAGGCTTGCGCGAGCCTGATAATGCTGGTCGTGTGATACGCGTCATGAACAAGGACACTGCGTATTACCATTTCCCAGGTGACAAGGCGCTCTTCCCTAATTCCAAGCTGTAAGTAGGTGCTGCATTGAGCAATTCTGGCAGACGAAAATACACGATGAAAATGAAATTGCGATTATATGAACCAAGCTGTCGCTAATATACTGCGAAGCAAAGGACGACAACGGCGCAGACCAGCAACCAGTGACCTGTGTGATGAATAGATATACTCGACCTCGTCAATCATGAATTTTTGCTTGCGCTAATCTTAAATCCTCATTCTCCTCGCCACCTCTACTTAGCATGAAGCTTGCCTTCACTGCATCGCAACTTCTCAGCCTCCTTCATGTCGTGGTGATGGCAGCAATACGTCTAAAACTCGGCAAACGGGTCTTTGCCGTTGTAAACGGGAACAATTGCATCCTCCAAAGAATCCGGATATGGATCGAAATTGGACGTATCGTTGGCCGTGCCGACGCGTGGGATGATCGGTGATGCGCCTTTACGCGTCAACAGGTCCTCCCAATTGATACCAGCAAAGAATTTATGCTTCTTGATGTCCTCGACACCATTCTTCAGACAACCGTATCGCTTTGTAAGATCAGCTGTGAGCATGCGCTTGATAAGTCCTTTGGCATTGCGGTCAAAGAAGCGCGGAAAGTTGAGCTTGCCCGACAGTATCTGCTGGTAAATACCCATGGGGTCATCGTCGCAGAAAGGTGGTTGACCTGCAAGCATTTCGTAGAGTAAAATCCCGAGCGTCCACCAATCCACGCCCTTGCCGTGTCCTTTGTTGAGTAGCACTTCCGGTGCAATGTATTCAGGGGTTCCACAAAGCGTGTATGTTTTGAATGTCACCCGTTTGGCAAACCCAAAGTCAGTGATCTTAATGTAGCCTTCGCTATCCAGCAGCAAATTCTCAGGCTTCAAGTCACGGTAGATGAAATCTTGACTGTGCATGTACTCAAAGATTGACACAACCTGTGCTGCGTAGAACTTTGCCGTGTTGTTATCAAAACGTCCAGCTTTCCGTAGATGAGTGAAAAACTCGCCTCCAATCACGTACTCAAGCACCATGTACAAGTACTTGGTGTCCTGGTACGTACCTGCCAAGTTCACGATGAATGGATGGTCCAAGCATAGCAAGATGGACTTTTCCGACAGCATGTGTTCGACCTGCTGCAACCGAATGATCTCGGCTTTCTTAAGAATCTTAATCGCCCAGTACGTGTTTGTTTCCTAGAGCAGACCACATTAGTATCGCAATATCAGTGACTTTGTCTACCTCTTCTTCTTCTTCTTCTAGACGTCACTTACTCTATGTGTCGCAAAACGAACTCGACCGAAAGATCCGGTGCCTAATGTCACCCCCATGTCAAATTGCGTGCCATCGAGTGGGGCTGCCAACTTGTGCGAAGTCTTGACAACCACGTCTGGAGTAGTAGTAGTAGCCATGCTTGGTAAGGTTGATGTCCACCTACTATCTTCTACTTACTACTAGTGCTGTGCTGTGCTGAGCGTTCGTCGAATGTGTCGACCCGTTGAGCGGATGAGAGGCGTCTCACGTAGCGAAACTCCAGCGGCCTTATCACTGGTGGCTTTTTAAGCTATGCGCGCGTGCACGAAAGTATGTATCAACGAAGTGATGGCGGAGGATTAGAGAGCGCGAGTGGTTATCTATTTTTCGTCTCGCTCCGTTTCCACCTTCACACTCGCACGATATGAATAGCAAACACCGCGTCGGAAGACAGAATAGTGTGTGTGTGCAAATAGATAGCACACAATGGGCCTGGAAATAACCAACGGGCATTTTTTTATAGAAACAAGCAAGATAAGGCCGGCGATCGAGAAGAACGCAGTGATCAGTCGGGCGGTCGGTCGGTCGGTCGGGCCATGACATGCGATTTTATTATTCGGGTTTGAGGGCGACTACGTGGCCCACATGACTTATTTCCAGACAACACCAAGACAGAAGCTGCTCTTGCTCGCTAGGGCGGCAGTCTATTCTGCAAGATGGCGATTAGACCGTCCTGCGCTCATAAAGTCGGTGGCAGACAGCGGCTGCTCGTTGTCTTGATTGTTGCCACGGTGATTGTATCTTGTAGCTCGGCTCAGCCGCTAAAGTTCAAGACGAAGACTCCCGCACCCGAGAGCGTCGTCGAGCCCAACGAAGGCGCGTTCGCTACTATTATGTACGATTACGGAGAAGATAGTGAGGCATTGCTGCTAGCTACGCGTGTGCTCATACGAAGTATTAAAGACTCCAACACCAAGTACCGCCGCATGGTGATTGTGCCACGTGACGGACTACAGGAAAGCAGTGAGAAGGTGCTCAAGGGGGATGACCCGGATGTGGAGATCGTGCACACTTCCATTCCCAACGTGTTTGCGCACATGCCGCTCACTGATCATCGTACGCAGCTACTGCACATGCGGAACAAGCTAGTAATCTGGGACGACCCTCAGATCTCGTCGCTCAAGCGCGTGGTGTATCTGGATCCAGAGAACTTGGTGCTGCACAATTTGGACGAGATCTTCGCTTGCCATCAATTCTGTGCCGTGGACAACGGTCAGTCAGTTGTGTACTCCAATGGACTGCTGGTCATTTCACCTGAGAGCATTGCAGCGCGGAACTTGTACTCGGATGCGATTGATGGCTTTATGATCACAGGGCGCGAGTACAACTACATTGGTATCATTCAGGGCTTCATGCCGGGCCTATTTGAAGCCTTTGAGGAAAGTCCGCTGTTCTTTCTTGGATGGGGCGGAGATGACAATGAGGAAGAAAGTGACGGAGCAGACGATGGGGATGACGCCGAGGAGTTGCTCGGCAATTCCGTCGTTCACCGCCTACCGTTCTATTACAGTATTAATCACATGGTCTTCTATGAACGCATGAATTGGGACCTGTACAAATGCAAGGACAAAAATCTGGCCGTAGGGGAGATCCCCGGACCACTGCTGAGTTTTAAGTATAGTGGTGCTACGGTGAAGCCGTGGTTCTGGCTGCCATACTCGTATTTCCAGGTGTTTTGGTATTGGCAGGATGTGCGCGACCGCCTTGGAGAAGATCACTTTAGCTACTTTGTGGGGAAAGTGATTTCGTTCCTGGTGATATTCGCCTTTATCGAGTTTGCCTATGTTTCACTCTGTTTGAAGCTATTTACCGAGCCCAATGGACGCCCTCGACGTTTGTCAAATGGAGGATTGCCTACTCCAGGCAACGCACAGCCGCTATCCATCGACATGTTCAACTCACGTGTGGTGCGCCGAGCCTGTCAATTTTCATGCAGTGTGCTGTATGCCGTTGCATCCATGCCCCTGGTGTCAAGCGTCGTTATCATCGTGCTTCTCATCTGGAGCAGCGTTCAGCTGATTCCTGTCACCATGCAGCCGAGCTATGCAGGCAAGCTATGGATTATCGTACACAATCTGATGCTAACCACGCTGTTGCTGATCTTTGCGGTAGCGGACACATTACGTACTGCGCAGTGGAAGAAAGATGAAGTGCCTGCAACTTCTGAGCTGTTGGTGGGCGGCGTCTGGTGGTGTGTCAAGAAGCTCCCGCTGTTGTTGCTAGCACAGCTTCAGTTCCTCTACATAATCGGTCGGACTGATTGGTTTCAGAACCCGGTGCTGCGTCCAATTATGACCGTTGCCTTCTTCGGCGTCGCCCTCTTTGTGGAAGGCCGCATTCTCGTTGTCGAAATGCATCGTGTCACACGAAACTAGTTGCTAGCATTCACATTGCGGTAAGTAGAGCGATACCCAAGTGTATAGGGTATCACATGCAAGACGGAGATGAATAGGCAATGTGGCGAGCAGCACTCATTAGCGTGTGATGAATAGAAAGGGGAACTATATCATGAATATTAGCCATCTAGTAGTCTGAGCGACGCTTCTTCTGAAGTCAGGAACATACACAAAAGCAGAATTGGTCGTCAGGGCGGTCATCAATTCAGACGAAAAGAGAGAACGGCGGGTCAGCTAGCTTCTGCTTCTTCCAACACACCTGACTGACCTGGAGTTCCTCGGTCGACAGGCGCTGTTTACCGCCAGTGAATGTCAGTTCGCGTGGAGCTTCCGTCTGTTCTTGTTGTTGTGTTTGCTGCTGTTGCTCTGCTGCGTCTTTCCGAAGGTCTCTCACCACTGCGGCCAGTGCCTCTGGATTCACACCCTTCTGGATAAGCGCCATGAGGATCGCCAGAGTGTCGCGGTCAAGACCCGTGTTGAGCAAGCGAGAAAGCTCATACACGGCTACAGAAAGGTTTGAAAAGTGGACAAGGTGTTAACAAAGCAGACGTCAGCTCAGTCCAGTGCCCTGATCAACGCACTCTCCATAACTTCCGCGCGGGACGCCGTGATGCCATCGCTCATACTTGAACACTTTTGTAGTAAATATCGAGCTTTTACACTATAAATCGACATTTTAATGAAACAAGAGCGTAGTTTAATCTCGCCTTCTACTTTTTAGTTGATGCGGCAACTATGCTAACAAATACCGTCGTAAGCAAATTGAACATGTTGACTTTCTCTCTACTCGGACTCATGAGTGTATCCCCTGGCGATGCCTGTGCTGCCCTCGACGGCAGCATGTGCAGGTGTCTTGCCAATGCGTGGATCAAGCCCTTGGTACTCTCTCGTAGCGAGGTAATCGGCAGCTTCGCTATGGTATATCGAGAGCTCTGTGCGTTCGTTTTTGAGCTGCAGCGCAGTGGATGCGTCAGACTCCCCGGATGCAGTGAGGGCATAAGCTGCAGTCTCACAATTGATTGCCATCGAGCGCGAAGAAGTCTTGTACGTTCCAGACACTAGCGAGAAGAAGGGTTTGTCAGCGTCATCGTCTTCACCACCATCAGCTGCTACCTGCTCGACACTCTGAGCAGTGTGCTCGAGCGCTGGTATCACTTCGCGGAAGTCCGTCTTGTATTGACCATCCCACTCCTCCGTCGGTGACAACGCAAGCTGAAGCTCGTATGGAGTTACAATAGGCTTGTAGAACTCCTTGCTATCTATCAGCGTATTCTGTTGGCATGCCACGAGCACAAAAGCGTCGATTTCGGCGTAGTTTGCAAGTTTAGGCACATTGATCTTGCCCACCACAAACAGGTACGACTTACGTCCGCTTCTAATGAGGCACACAAACAGTAGCGTTAGTACATCCGTCAGCTTTACAAACCATTTCTACGATCACTCACTTTTTGATCAGCTTCTGAAGACCATGCACCACATCAAGGTACTTGTTGACACCAAGCGTACCCATCAAAATACCGTAAATCTGAGCTTCCTTGGCTTGCTGGACAAGAAAGAAGCTATGACCCGCACAGAGTGCAACATGAACCAACGTGAGCTTCCTCGTAACTAAAGAGAGACTCAAAACTGAAACCTACCGTCTCATGAGCGCACGATTTACAGTTGCACCCTCTTTGCGAGTCGACATCACCTCTGGGTTGTACGAAAAGCAGTCCACAGTGCTATGTCTCATCAGAATGCTCGTAAGGTGCGCCGATTCCACTCCAATGTACAGCAATGTGAACGTTTCTGGAGTTATCTCAGCACACTCTGAATCCACGACAACCTCCTGCCCGCCAATGTGAAGCACCGACATCGAAGAATTCTCGCCGACACTCGACACCTCCTCCTTCTCCGTCGGATCATAGAACGTCCTCATGGCTCCATATGCCAGCTTCCGTTCGCTAAACTTTTCCTTCAAACCTTCAAGTATATCATTACTAACGTAATGATAGCGAGGTTCATAGAGCAGCACCAGCGATTTCGTCGATTCCACAGTAGCGATTCGCTCACTCAACTGCTGCACACAGTCGTTGACGCCAATCGGTGCATTGCCAAACACGTACAATACTGGAATTTTAGTTGTAGCACTGCATCAGACACAATAAAGCAAGTAGTAAGTCTCCACTCACAGCTTAATCCTCTGATAATCCTCAGTACTCACCTAAGACACGTGCGACCGAAGTGCACGATGCAGTCAGCTACAAGGTGCTGCGCCGCAACTTCATCCACACAACAGCTACCATACGACGTGTCTCCAAGTACAAACACGCGCTCCCATTGTCCCACCAGTCCGTCCTTCAGCTCCTGCTGAACCTGTGGCGCGTCTGGTAGCAGCGAGTCTGGGAATTGCAGAGCAATCTTCTTATAGCCTCCACGACGGATCTGCTCCACAATGCGCGCAATATCAAAGTAGTCGTGAAGAGTGCAGTCTTGTGAGCGCACGCCGTCGCTTTCTTGCACCTTGACCTGCATCTCTATAACGCGCGAGCCATCGTCACTCTCGAATGCCAATGCTACTGTCATTTTTGCCGAATGGCTGGTTGATGCAAATATGAAACACATTTGTTAATTTGTGTTATGTAATTACACAAGAAATCAACTCTCAAGGGGAGTCTGTTAGACGGGGGCTGACGTCGTCGACGTCACCGTCTTGGTGGTCGTACGCTGACGTAGCGACTTGTTATTGTTGACGCTATCCTGTTGCTCGTCTAGTGAAGCCACGAGGTTCTTCAGCTCCTTCTCCTTCATGTACTCGCGGTTGATGAGCTTACCCATAGTGTCACCAGCCTTGATGCCCTCAGCAGCTTCATTGAGCATGCCTTGAAGCACTTGACGACCGTAGCCCTCACCTGTCACAGGCCCGCTGCTGCCAAAGCCAACTGCCAGCGTCAGCTTCATCTTGGGCAAAGACAACACTACCTCATGCTCATCAATCGACGACACTGTAGCACCCTGAGCGAGATCTTCCGTCACACTACCATAGTACAGTGCAAGCTGACGCGCACCATCGAAGCACTCTTCGTTCACGAAAGCAATAAGGTTTGTGCGGGCCTCAGCATCCAAATACGGCACAAACGAAACCGGCTTTTGGTTCAGATACAGCGTCATGAGCAGAAACGTGTTTGTTGCTTGCAGCATGATCGAGCTCATTGTAGTCGATGGGAATGTGTTGAAGGCGTACTCATTGTTCAGCAGCGACGCCATCTTCAGCAGTAGAGGCAAATCAGAGCTCCACAACAAGTACGGCAGTGTCGGATAGTACCACGAATAGAACTGGTAGTGCAGCGTACGCGAAAAGACAATCCCGACAAAGTTCATCGCGAACAGTGACGTCACGATGATCTCGCTCTGGATTGGAAATGGCTCATAAATGGTAAATGGCTTTATCGTCACGGCGCGAATGGTGCCTATGATGTTGAAGTGCTTGTCTAGGAAAAGCACCATGAAGAACAGGTGACTCAGTAGCAGTAGCAATGCAAATCCGCCCGACACGAATGTCTCTTCGTCGAGGAATCTCCAATTCACCGTCCACTTGAATGTGAACACACGGCTTAACTCGAAGGCTTTGTTCAAGTAGCTCCACCAGTTGTGCTTGAGGAACGGGTAACCTAGTGCAATCTGGATAGCAGCGCAGATGAACAAGTACCAGGCTGTGCGTAGAATGCCGCACGATTGCAACAACAGGAAAAACAGCGCCGGTGCGAATAGCAAAACGTTCATCTTGATAGACACCGCAACACTGAAGAATACGCAACCCCAACGCCAGCGTTGGCGCGCGAACAGGTACACAGCAATAAACAACAGCATCATGGCCACACCATCGTTGAACATGCGCAGCATATAGATCGAGTGCAGGCGTTTTGATATGCACAAGAAGATGGTGGCCCATGGAGGCAGTACGCGCGAACGGTAGTAAATAGCCAACACTGTAGCAATCGTGACGAGGTAAAAGCCTAGAAAAATGTACTGTGCTCGCCGGATGTTTTGTCCGTCATCTGTCACCGAGTGCAGGAAGGAAAAGACGTACAAGAATCCTGCAGGGTACACTAGTGGACCTGTATCACCACGGATGTTCATATAGTCGCGCTCTCCGCTCTTGAAAAGCTCTACTTGCTGCATGTATGTAGACCAGTCAATCTCTGTGTCTACACAAAGCAAATTATCAGTGAGTAGACTGTTCCTTGCATTGTATGCGAAAATGAAGACGTACAGGGCACTTTCTGGATAATGACATAGCCTACACACGCCTCGACGAGCAACAGGACACAGGCCAGCTGCGGAAAGTAGCGATAACTCCACATGAAGTCGTACAGATACGACAGTACGCGGCTGTGAAGTAGCGTTGTCTTGACATCCTTGTCAATGCGAGTCGCTCGTGTCTTCTTCGACGTCTTCTTGGTCTTCTGCGCCATAACAATGCGATTGACACGTGGAGGATTTATATGCGAGTAAATAGGATCGAAGATCCTATCCAATTTCATTATTTTCACCGAAACGTTTTAGCATTTGCAAAAAATCGTCGGTAACTGTAGTGCACATGCGTAATTGTTTTCATGCGGTTTCTCTTCTCCTTCTTTTGCTTCTTGGAACGATCACTCGCTATCAATTCCTCTACACGTGATCTGCACATTAAGTCGAAAGCGTTTGTCTCATCACAGCAGCGTTGACTACGATTTGCTAACGAAGATTATCGTTTGAATACTCGAAAAAAACTAAAACAGTAACTTCAACGTAAGGCAAATCAAAAAATATCAATTCGATTCTGCGAAGCATCATGTGAACAACTAACACAAATGGGAAAAGAGGAGAGCAACACCAAATTTGAGTTTTCTTTCGCACAACTCGAGCTTCTCCCTCTTCTTGCTACAATACTACAACATCAACATGATTCGAACGCTTGTGAACACGTGTTTTTCAGCACAAAGGAGTGGGAAACTATCGACATCGAAAGTTTCACACTCGCAAAATTGCTACTGCCACGACTAACGTTGAAGTTACTTGCAGTCATTCTTTCCGGGAATGAATTTGCCATCTTTCGAGTTCTCACAGCCACATTCGTTCGTGTTGGGGTCTCTGATGCAATCGGTTCCATAGCCTGTATCCTCACCGTTTTCACTGTTTGGCATTTACACAAACACGTTAGTGACACGTTTTCACATTAGACGAGATCTCATCAAACGACTGACTTACCTCCAGAAAAACGTATGGCAGTCGGAGTTTTCGGGGCCCATTTGGTCTGGGGTTGGCTCCTTGCACGAGTAAGCATAGCATGTACCATAAGGATGGCCGTAGACACCGTCGTACTTATGGTCGGTCACGAATACCGCAAAGGTCTGCATTCTGGTACGGGTGTTGTGCGAGCATTCAGCAGCCTGGATAGCGGTGGAGTTTTTGGACGCATAGCAGTTGTAGACCTTCGGACAATGGTCCTTAGTATTGGAGCGAGCTGGGTCAAGAGTTGCAGACACGAGCGCAGCGACTGCGAGGAAGACAAAGGTGGGAGTGAAGTGCATCTTTACTGGTGTGGCGAGGGGTAGAGGATGCTTCTGTTGTCGTGAAGATTGTAGAGTGAGGTAGTGACTATTGCTGCTCGTGTAACATCATGACGACATGCTGATCGCACATGTGCTCCCGATTGCCGAGCAGTCAAGCGCGTGGAATGCAGTTGAATTAGAGTCACACGCGGTTCAATTCCATGGCCGAGAAAAAGTCTTCAACAAATCGAGCGCAATAGCGGGAAATTGTCACGTGCTACGACCTACTCTGAGCACAGGCGCAACTTGAAGATACCGTTAGCTCAAGTAACAAGGTCAAACGTGTCAAGAAAATGGTCGTCATTGTTGTCGAGAAGGCGATTTGATCAACTGTGACTACCATTACTACTGTATAGGCTACCGTTACTACTGTATAGGTTACCTTTACTACCGTATAGTGTACCATTAGTACTGGTTAGGCAGGATCAAGTATGGGATGGGAGACTCCCTATAGCCTTAGAGGCAGCATGTAGTTGCGAACGAAGTACCAGATACATTCACTTTGCATTTTGCCAACTAGTGCTCGCTTGACCTACACAACAGTCATTCCAGAAAGATTGGCTTCATCTACAAGCTATCTCAGGCCATCTCTGCATGAACTAGGCTCGATGATGCTCTTTGTTACCCGCTTGAGCTACCTTTCGTCGCAAACTGCCAGTCTCTATGGACATGACTCATGTCCAGACGTGACTTAGTATGTATGAAAAGTACATTCTGGTATTGCAGAATGTACTTCCGCACATTGGCGTGTTCACAGATGCAAAAACATCAAAGAAGGTGCGAGTGAGCTCATCCTCGTACTCATCGATGGAAGTTGGTGCACATACGTCAAGTATACATAACATTGAAGCATAGAGAGCGCCATATGCAGCAAGTACTACATCGGTGTGATCGCAGCACTAAGCCTCGTGTTTGCTATCTGAAGTATCGAACAGAACCTGCTCGTATACCATCCAATCTTTTGCGAATATGAGCCTGTCGCAATTGCAATGAAGTAGATTGCGTCACAGTGACCGAAAGCAATGAAATGGTCCCTTGTCTGGTCAAAGAATTGAAGCAGACGCTGCAGAAGCACACGACGGTGGTCTTTGTGGATGAGTTCAGGATAAGCAAGCTCAGCTCGCAGTGCCACCAGACGGTTTCGTCGATTCGATACCTTGTGATATGAAGCTAAAGCTACCGAAGAAGAAAGAGGCGCTGCTCCTCGTAATTGAACCAAAGGATAAAAGAATGTCATTGCGGCGATTTTTTTAGTGCATTTGATTTTTGCTGACTGTGATGTTGACGCAAGCATTAGTTGGGGTGGAGATATCAGTAGTACAGGCATCCATGTTCTATATTCCGTATTTGTTTGTAATACCATGATGAAAAAGCATAGCTTACCACTACTACAATTTTATATTTGTATCATGCTACTACCTTGAGAATCATTCATTACTCATTTATTGTCACATCAAAAATATAAACAATATTCACAGTTACAGCAAATTTTGGCCATAGTAGCAAAAATAATTTCAAAATACTCACTAAACTACAATATCTCATCATAATTGCATCCACCCAAGAATGCCATTCCAAGCGCCCAAGTGGTGCGTATCTGCATCTCCACATCCCTCCACCACCATCTAACTCGCTCTCGTTCACGTCTCAGGGCAATATCTCCCGCACATCGCAATCGTCATGCTAAGCTCCAAGTGGACAAAGGAGGTGAATGCATTGAGCAAATCTCCGTTGGTCAACAGTCGTGCTACGTCTTAGGGCGCAGTGAGGACCTGAGCGACATTTGGCTGCAGCATCCAAGCATCTCCCGTCAACACGCAATCATTGCACACAACAAGAAGGAACAAATCTGTCTCATGGATTTGGGCTCGGCCCAAGGAACTTTCGTGAACGGCAAAGAGCTTGTGCCCAATGAGCCTCGAGCGCTGGAAGGCGGAGAGCGCATGACATTTGGTGCTAGTACGAGGACTTATGTGTTTCAAAACAAGGTGGAAGGAGAGGAAAAAGCTCAAAAGGAGAGCAAATCGATGGAAGCAGCTCGTGCAGATCCTGAACTCCAACGAATGATGCGCGAAATGCAGAGCTTTGGCAATAAGCAGCATGTAGAGCAGAAGAGCGAAGCTGATGCAAAAACTGAAGAAAGAAAGAGGGTGAGTGGATCTATGGACGATTGTAGCTGTGGATACTAAGTGTGTTTATTGTGTGTTGTATCTAGAGACAAGATGAGATTAAAGCTATGACTGCTCAGATGATGCAACCACCTGCTCAGGTTTTCGAAGATATTGCGGATGCAGACGAAGAGCAAAGACGCGACAATGATGCTGATCGAGATACATCAGTAGAGTCTGAGAAGAATGACGATGATGATGATGACGACGACAATGATGATGTGGCTCTTCGGTATGGTTTGCCAAAGTCTCATGAAGTAGCTCTTGAAAGCCATACCAAGGGGCTGACTTGCATTGCCATAGACACGCGTGGTGCTCGAGTGGCGACAGGGTCTACGGACTACCACGTCAAGCTTTGGGATTTTGCTGGTATGGCACGTCATGTTCGTCCGTTCCGCGATGTTGAGGTGGACGACGGTCACCCGCTTGTCGCTGTGAGCTACAGTCCATCAGGAGATCGCTTGCTTGCGGTGACTGGATCGTCGCAGCCAAAGGTACTTACGCGTGAAGGTGTGGAAGAGCTGCAGTTTGTTAAAGGGGACATGTATGTCGTCGACATGGCCAACACCAAGGGACATACTCACGCAGCAACTGGTGGGCAATGGCATCCAAAAGTGCGTGATCAAATGATAACGAGCTCACTGGACGGTACGGTGCGACTATGGAGTCTGGGTGGAAAACAGACGTTCAACAAGCTCATCAATACGTCCGTGTTCAAGTTCAAGGACCGTCGTGGCCGGCGCTGCGGGGTGACAGCCTGTCGTTTCGACCCCGATGGTGGGTTGATTGCAGGAGCCACGATGGATGGTCAGGTGCAGTGTATTGATCTACGCAAGTCTTATGCTGGCGCTGCGATTACCATTCGTGATGCTCATACTGACGGTGGAGGTGATTTGAGTGTTTCGTCCATTCGGTTCTCGCCCGACGGCAAATTCATGGCTTCACGCTCGTGCTCCGACGATACCGTCAAAATCTGGGACTTGCGTAAAACGAAGCAGAGCGTGAAAGAGTTTCGTAATCTTGAGGGCGTCTTTGGATCATGTAATCTTGCTTTCAACCACAATGGAACGGCTATCGCTACTGGAACGTGCGTCCGGAAGGGCAAGGGCCTTAAGGGACAAGTGTTATTCCTTGATGTACATACACCTGGTCTTGTAGAGCCGGTGGCTCGCATTGACATGAAAGAAGACGAGAGTGCTGTGTGTGTGGAATGGCATCACGGCATCAACCAGATTTTTGTTGGAAGCTCTACAGGTGCTTGTCGTGTCTTTTACGATCCCAAACAAAGCACAAAGGGCGTACTGTTAAGTGCTACGAAGAAGCTGAAAGTACAGGACAATGACTCAGGAGTTCGCATCGACGGCGCTGGCAAAGTATACACTCCCCACGCGTTGCCTATGTATCGCGATGATGCATCGATATCTCGTAAGCGAAAGTTCGAAAAGGTACGCGCTGATCCTAAGAAATCTCATGCGCCTGAGAAGCCCATTACGGGCCCCGGCATGGGCGGCAAGATCAGCGGTAGTACTACTTTCACGCAGTACTTTATGAGCAATCATATCAAGTCGTCATTCCGAGAGGAAGACCCACGGGAGGCCATTTTAAAGTACGCCAAGGAAGCTGAAAGAGACCCCCAATTCTTGGGGACCACCTACAAAACGGATACGATGGATCCGCGTTACCAGTTAGCTAAGCAGACGTTAGAGGAAGAAAAACTGGCAAAGGAAGAGGAAGACCGGCGTTTGTTACAGCCATAGATGCTGGATACGGTAGCAACTTTGGCCTCATAACGTTCAACTTGATGAAAATGGAGACGAATGTTGACGAACTATGACTTGATGTGATATCGCGATTGCTTCAATGATGCATGCGTACAAAACGATATGCTACGTACTGGTGCTTTGCGACTAGAATGACGGTGTCGCTAGTTTGGTATACAAAAAAGGGTGAGCTGCTCGAACTGGCTTGAGCTCTCACACGTGCAGCTTTTGTCGTTTGTGTCGGCTGCATAAACCTCTGCATCGAGCGACACTTGAACAATCATCGATTCGGCATTTTTGCGACGAGTGCGTGGCACATTTTCCTTGGCGTTGAGCGCCTTTCTTGCAGCCAGGGGCGGTGCACAGCTTGCCACCGCCATGAGCTCGACACAAGCCTCCACCCTGACTACTTGTTCCACAGCCTTCAACTTTGCAGCGTGCACCACCACCGTGGCGCTTGCATCGACGCATTGTCTGCGCTCCACGAGTGCAGCCTTCGACTACACAGCGTCTACCACCTCCATGTCGGATGCACCTTCCTTTGCTCTGCATTTTTGTATTGCAGCCTGCGACTTCGCATTGGCCTTTGGCCTTTTTACATAGCAATTGCTGCTGCTGCTTCCTTTTGAGCTTGCTCTTGTCTTGCACTGAATCCATGTCTTTGAAAAGCTCAAGTAATTCATGCGAGTCCATGGGGTTGGACGGAGGCACTTCGATGGAGAATGTACGACTCGGATGGCTAAACGATGGCGATTCGATCCAATTTTGTGCAGGATGAAACATGGGCTCAGCTACAACCTCGACATTGTGCGCGATAATGAGCTCGTTGAGATCAGCAGGTAGTGGCAATACACTGCGAAAGGAGGTCGTTTGTAGCGAAAGACTCGGTGACTGGGGCATGAAGGGATCTTCCATTGGATTGTAGCTGTTGGTCAATGCCGCTTCAAGTGGAGGCAAGTGGCCATCACTGCTGGGGATCACCAAATGCAGCAAAGATCGAATGTCGCTACCGTTCGGGACTGCATCGGAGGCATTTGGCTTGAGACCTTCAAGTAGTTTCTGCTGATAGATGTTCATCTGGACGAGTCTAGCTTTGATCGTTGGAGAGAATTTGTAAAAGTGAGCTAGGAGTGTGCAACACAAAGTGAATAGTGGACAGTGTTCTGAAGAGAGCCACACACACTAAGAAAGGTCTAGACACTATGCGAAAAGTGATGGACGCAAGAAAATGGTGAGCGAAGCCAAACATCAATGGACACTAGACGCGTGCATGGTTCATGTTGGTTAATAGACAAATGAAGAGAGTGCAAGTCTTTCAACTGATACTCTCTTGATCCAATTGCTCCTGTCGAAGTGACGTGAATGAAAGCTGCTTTCTCATCTTGTTTTCTCCATAGAAGTCCGTTGAAAGCTTGTGCCGTGTACCTCCAGGCCGTGTTCAGATCACGGTCCCAGATCGATGTTCTTTCTCTTGGAGCTGTCCTTAGGTTCAATTACGAGGAGCAGCGCCTCTTTCTTCTTCGGTAGCTTCATATCACAAGGTATCGAATCGACGAAACCGTCTGGCGGCACTGCGAGCTGAGTTTGCTCATCCTCGTCGTGCGCTTCTGCAGCGTCTGCTTCAATTCTTTGACCAGATAAGGGACCATTTCATTGCTTTCGGTCGCTATGACGCAAACTAACTTCATTGTAATTGTGACAGGCTCATATTCGCAAGAGATTGGATGGTATACGAGCAGGTTCTGTTCGATACTTCAGATAGCAAACACGAGGCTTAGTGCTGCGGTCACACCAATGTAGTACTTGCTGCATATGGCGCTCTCTATGCTTCAATGTTATGTATACTTGACGTATGTGCACCAACTTCCATCGATGAGTACGAGGATGAGCTCACTCGCACCTTCTTTGATGTTTTTGCATCTGTGAACACGCCAATGTGCGGAAGTACATTCTGCAATACCAGAATGTACTTTTCATACATACTAAGTCACGTCTGGACATGAGTCATGTCCATAGAGACTGGCAGTTTGCGACGAAAGGTAGCTCAAACGGGTAACAAAGAGCATCATCGAGCCTAGTTCATGCACAGATGGTATGAGATAGCTTGTAGATGAAGTTAATCTTTCCAGAACGACGCCCCCTTTCTTGACACATTTTACCTTGTTACTTGAGCTAACGGTATCTTCCAGCTGTGCCCGTGCTCAGAGTAGGTCGTAGCACGTGATGGAATAGAACCACGTGTGATTCTACTACTCATAGGACTCTTGCGAAGAGTATACATACTAGTTGGAACCTCTCCAGCTGTAATACAGGAAAGTTATCATCGCTCTCTTTTTGTCAACCCGACGATGTTCCACATGATTCGACTGCGTTCCACGCGCTTGACTGCTCGGCAATTGTGAGCACATATGCGATCAGCATGTCGTCATGATGTTACACGAGCAGCAATAGTCACTACCTCACTCTACAATCTTCACGACAACAGAAGCATCCTCTACCCCTCGCCACACCAGTAAAGATGCACTTCACTCCCACCTTTGTCTTCCTCGCAGTCGCTGCGCTCGTGTCTGCAACTCTTGACCCAGCTCGCTCCAATACTAAGGACCATTGTCCGAAGGTCTACAACTGCTATGCGTCCAAAAACTCCACCGCTATCCAGGCTGCTGAATGCTCGCACAACACCCGTACCAGAATGCAGACCTTTGCGGTATTCGTGACCGACCATAAGTACGACGGTGTCTACGGCCATCCTTATGGTACATGCTATGCTTACTCGTGCAAGGAGCCAACCCCAGACCAAATGGGCCCCGAAAACTCCGACTGCCATACGTTTTTCTGGAGGTAAGTCAGTCGTTTGATGAGATCTCGTCTAATGTGAAAACGTGTCACTAACGTGTTTGTGTAAATGCCAAACAGTAAAAACGGTGAGGATACAGGCTATGGAACCGATTGCATCAGAGACCCCAACACGAACGAATGTGGCTGCGAGAACTCGAAAGATGGCAAATTCATTCCCGGAAAGAATGACTGCGTGTGAAACTTTCGATGTCGATAGTTTCCCACTCCTTTGTGCTGAAAAACACGTGTTCACAAGCGTTCGAATCATGTTGATGTAGTAGAATTGTAGCAAGAAGAGGTACTCGGACAGAGGGAAGAAGCTCGAGGTGTGCGAAAGAAAACTCAAATTTGGTGTTGCTTTCCTCTTTTCCCATTTGTGTTAGTTGTTCACATGATGCTTCGCAGAATTGAATTGATACTTTTTTGATTTGCCTTACGCTGAAGTTATTGTTTTAGTTTTTTTCGAGTATGACGGTCGAAGAAGATCTCGTCTAATCACCTCAAACGATAATCTTCGTTAGCAAATCGTGGTCAACGCTGCTGTGATGAATCGCAAGCACTTTTCCAAACGCTTTCGACTTAATGTGCAGATTACGTGTAGAAGAATTGATAGCGAGTGATCGCTCCAAGAAGCAAAAGAAGGAGAAGAGAAATTTCTTGATTTGCGTGCTTTAGTATCGATGAGACGATGAATGTGACGATAGTGGTGCAGGTGTGGGAAGCTTGCACAAGAAATGATAGTGAAGTATAGTATTTTGACGGTGGGTAAGGAAGGATATGAGGCATACGGAGACTGAAGGTACTAAGGCACATGTGCCGAGTCTGGTTAAAAGGACAAGAACAGACTTTGCAGAAGTGGTCAATAAAGGTCTACCTGAACACGATAATCACAAGCAAGCTCTGACTGCAATGACACCAGACGCTATCGTCGGTTTGATTTGCAGCCTTGAGCGCGATACGAAGCTGCCGAAACAGAGAAAGCGCAGGGTGTCAACAAACGAGCCAAAGTACAGCCCGAAGAGATACAGTGTCTCAGAGTACTCTTCTGCAACCACATTGAGCGCATTACTATGACCACGATGTGAATGTTGGTGGAGCTGTTCAAGAGTGCATTTCGACGTATAGCATCGTAGATACCACCTAGGTCAGATCTAGACCATAAGCTCAAAAGTAGCCACACCAAATGAGCAGTTGTGCAATTTCCGTCTTCAATCATCCGAGTAATTCTAGACAAAAGCTGCGTCTAGAGTCGTGATCCTTCCATGAACATTGTCAAAGGCTCAGATCTCGAATGCCTCAACTCTCTCATCTCATTCAACTGCATCATACATCCGTTTTAGCATTTCCCAAAGAGTCACTCATTGTCGAGTTTGAGCAAACCAACATATCTAAAAGAGACTCGGTACGTATGCGAGCAACAGTCAAAACCAATGGAGCCAGAGATCTCCATTCGCTGCAGGAGGAGCTGAAGAAGCTCGGAATTTGCGTCGTCTCTGGACGTCAAGAGACTGTCATTTCCGTGAAGATCAAGGGATTGGCAGGTCGAGCTCTTGTTCGAGGGCTCCGATTAGCCGATCAACTACTGCAAGAGAAGATTAAACATGCATTGAAAGCGTGCACAGATCCTTCTACAAACCTTTTCACCGATCCGACTTTCGGGCCTAGCAGCAATGACCCCGATGGAGCTGCTGCAATCTGTAATGCTGGTCGAGTCATTCCATCAAATGGCGGCTCTCAGCACCAAGCCAAGGTGCTTGATTTGCTCCAACGTGGTAAACTTCGATGGGAGCGACCCATTTACGCTCAGGATAACGACAAAGACGACACTAGGTAATGCCAAAGTTCTTGACCTTTTTTGAACGTCAACTGTCGTGCTAATGGTCGACGTAGTTTCGAAGAAGAAGACGATGACGAGTACGCCATGACATCGACTGGTAATGTATTCGCTTCGAATGCAACGCTCTTTGCCGATGGAATGTCCTCCGGGGATGTTATTCAGGGTAATTTGGGTGATTGCTGGTTTTTGAGTACGTGCAATTTACTCCACACGATCGTTTGTCGGTCTTCTCTTTCCACGAGCTCTGATTGTCGACTTGAGTCAGGTGCATTGAGTGTAGTTGCTACTAGATCTGACCTACTGCAGCAAACGTTCTGGCGAAAGGATCAGCATAAGTCACGAGGACTCTTTGTTTGTAAATTCATGAAGGTGAGTTTGTGTGATTGTTTTGCTTTGCTGGATCCTCAAACTCATGATCGTGTGTGTTTTACTGGCAGAATTTTGTCTGGAACTATGTTTTGATTGATGATCGCTTACCAGTCTTTGGATACACTGACACGAAAGCTGGGAAACCTTACTTTGCTCGCTGTCGGAACCCGAATGAATTATGGTAAGACGAGACTTGCTTCATTGTGCTAAGCATCTAACTCGAACGTATGCTGGATTGAAATGACAGGGTCTCGCTTCTAGAAAAGGCCTACGCAAAGCTACATGGAAGTTATGAAGCCTTAATTGGTGGCTTCATTGACTGTGCCTTGAATGATCTTACTGGAATGTGCTCGGAGCAAGTAATCTTGAAGGAGGGGTTTCCAGGCTTTAGCGAAAGCCCATACACTCCGGCCAAGTCGCTGCAAAAGTATGGGGATCCATTCTGGGAGAAACTCACGCGATACAAAGAGTCTGGGACGTTGATGGGATGTTCCATCCAGCCATCCGTAAGCTCCGGCTTAGTAAAAGAGACTGCGGTGGAATCTAGTGCAGGGAATGGTCTGTACTTTAAACACGCGTACGCACTTGTGGATGTCGCTGAGATTCGAACTGCAAAGGGGGAGCTGGTTCGACTGGTAAAACTACGAAATCCATGGGGAATGGGCGAATGGGTAAGTAGCTGTAGGCTGTGGAAGAACTACTGAGCTCGAGCTACAAGCTGATTAGCGATGCATTCAAATAGACTGGACCATGGTCCGACTCCAGCGAGGAACGTACCGTCAACGAGGATGCTATCGCAAAGTTTTTCAAGCTAATGAAGCGCAACGTTGGTGCAAATGCCGAGAAACGCGTGTTCATGACTTTGAACGCTCAAGGGTTTGTCGGCATGGACGAGATTTGTCAAGAAGACGTGGTCGATATCAATGCGAATGACGGAACGTTTTTCATGTCGTTTGACGCCTGGACGCAGTCGTTCACGCACTTTTTTGCAGGCATAGGTAGCGTTTTGCTCGTCTCGAAGGCATTCAACTAGGATCGATTGCTAAGCTCTACCTTTTGACAGACTTTCCTGATTCCTGGCATGGCCGACGTTCAGAAGGCGCATGGAATGAAGCAAACTGCGGAGGAAATACCACCAAATCTACGTGGATCAATAACCCGCACTTTGAACTGAATCTTGAGCAGCGAGCACGAGTTTTTGTCTCGTTGAGCCAGGAAGACCCTCGTGGTAGCGACAAGCTACGGATTGTTCCCGTTGGTTTTCACATTTGTTCACTTAGTCCAATCGACAATGTGCCTACCAAGTGTGAGATCAAAGAGCCGGCAAAGAAACTTGATGCGTATTATCGTTTGTACAAGTCGGTGGATCGGGAAAGTTTTCAGAGTGGCAAACGATTCGAAAGTCTTCCTCCGGCTATTATACCTGGCACTGTCATACCAGGGATTGATGACGACGGTGTTCCACAAGTAGCTTACACATTCAAGCAAGCTGTATCGGTACGTTAGCGTGTGATGTCTCTTTGAAACACAGACGATGATAGCTTGGATTGATGGTATTAGGTGGAAGCTACCATGGAAGCTGGTCGATACTGCATTATCCCTAGCATGTACATGAGAACGGTGAGGAGCTTGAAGGTTGTTGATGTCCTCGAGCTAACACGTTCTTTTTGAAACAGGACAGAGTGACTGGAAACACCAACGTGGGTAGTTTCTGGATCTCTGTGTATTCCGACAAAGCCACATTTCGATTAGAGGGAGGCGAGAAGATTGTTGAGGAAGAGGAAGGAGACGACGAAAGTTGCGATAGTGGAGAGCAATCTCGAAGAAATGCGAGTCTTCCGTCTGGTGCTCGAGTATCAACAACCAGATCAAGCAAGAAATCAGTCACAGTCGTCGCAACGGATGCAGCCGAGAAGCGACGAAAGTTTGAAAACGATAAAGAAGAATTGTGGCGACAGGCTCAGCGATACGGAATTGGAGTTCGTGAATTGCGAGTCGAGTTTGGAAAGACTCGGAGAATCTCAAAGGCCGAATGCCGCCACAGACTGCAAAAGCTCGGGTTTCATGTTGCAAACTGGGACGACGAGAAGCTTCTTTCGCTTTTTCGAGGAACAACACAAGGTCCGAGTGACGGGATGATCCAAACCGATCAAATCGTGAAGCTTTTTACTATTGATCATCAGGAAGAACAAATGGTGTGTGAACTCCCAGATATGGAAGAAGACGGCGATAGTTTCAATCGTATCCATCGGGAAGGAGTTCTTGAGATTGAACTGCATGGAGCTACTAGACTCGCGGTGTGTACAAAGCGACAATTGAGTGGTCAACGGAAGGTTCCGATTCAAGCTCCTGTGTTTTCCATCGCACAATGTGCACTCCGTCGTAGACTTGCCTCCGAAATCTTGGAACGAGATCCGTCAATGATCTGGCAACTTGGTCAATTCGTGAAAAAGTCCGATCTGTTTGTCAAAACTCGGTTTGTCGAGTCAAAGCAAACGCGCATAGAGGCCATGAGGTCGCAGCTTTTGAGCCAAACTCCTGTTGCAGCGTTCTACGAGTTGCTTGAAAAGGAGTTTGCTCTTCGGACTTTAGCTAGCGTAGATCCTCAAGAAGATCTTGAGTATGCTACAGCTGCAAGTCCTACGCCAGTTTACTCGACGAAGGAAGGTAGAAGGTCATCGTTTGTTCCTGCTTTATCGTCAAGAAGCACGACCGAATGGACATTGAGCAAGAATCCATCGAACGCAGTAGAACTTCATCGCACCATGCGCATCCGCGATCTCGAAACCAAGCGATCATTGAAACTCGCAGCTTTGCTTCAGCATAAACAACAAGCGCTTGGTGATGCAGAGAAAACAGCGTCTCTACCTCGTTTGATTGGCGGGACAAAGAGTGGATCAAACCATGTCGAATGCATTGATTGTGGAACACCCGTTCTTGTGCGAGGAAGAGCGAATCGACAGGCACAAGTAGCAGACGACGCGTGTAGCTACTCATGTCGTGGCGCCAATTGTGTCAACGTGTTTTGTCCACCATGCTACACGCTCTTGCCGCTAACGAGCAAAATGTGCGAAGAGTGTTATCAGCATGAAGTTTCTCCCAACGAAACGTTTGGAGAGCAGCTACGCGTGAGTTTGATTGAAAAAATCGGCGCGTCCGAGCAGCAACGCGCGCATCTTGAGGAAGTTTTTCAGTCGTTCGATGCGGACGGATCGGGGTCATTGAGCCTACAAGAGTTCGAGAAGATGCTCCGGCAAATGTCCATTCAACCAGCGCTCACTCCAGGGCAAATTGCGTTCCTTGTCGATCAATTTGATGCCAATGGTGACGGTGACATCAGTCTGACCGAGTTCCGGCAGTGGGTAGTACGAGACCATGTCTGGGTCGAAGCAGCAGCTCCAAACCCGAGAAGTGAGAGCAAAGCTTTCGACGTCTTTGATGCCGTCATTGTTCCAGTGTGCAATGAAATCCTAGAGTTGGTCGACAGCGCATGTGCCTTCAGCTCGACGATTGGAGCTTGGTCTCGCTCGGTTAGCACAACGACAAAGTGTGTGACTAAAGAGATTGAAAAGGTAGAGACTGGAGCGCTTGTTTTCCAGCGAGTTGTCAGTCTTGGTATTGCTTCTAGTCTGGTCTTGAATGCAGCAGGAAGAGTGTTTGAACAAGCGGATGATGACAAGAACGGAAGCATCGATCGGTTCGAGTTTCGAGACTTGCTAGCAACGTTAGGAATACACCTCCACCATGAAGATGTCGTCTTGCTCATGAACCGCTTGGGAGCTTTGAATGCACGAGACGACGAGAGACTTACAATCGAGCGTTCTGCGTTTCTGGCGTACGTAGACCGAATGACTAACAAGTGCAGTCAAACTGCTAGCCTCTATGATGTTCTCATCAAGTTGGACAAAGCTGCTGAAAAGAGCGTCAACGTCCGTGAAAGACTTGAAAGTGAACTGCACGTGCTCCACGAAAATATCACTCAAAAAGACTTGAGAATCATCTGCAAGACGCTCAACGAGATAGCAGCGCTCTCCATCACTTTGCCCGAATTGCAATTGCTAGCCAGAGCTTTGAAGTACAGCTATCAAGAGCCATTGTCAAGCTCAAACGCATCATCAGCAGATGGCAAAGACGATCACTTGTTCGTGCCAAAGTCAAGTGGAGACTTCTTGGCGAGACTGGTCCTTTCGAAAGCTGGCGATTTGATGAAACACGTGAAAGCGTTCAACGTAGCTTCAGTCTGTCATGAGCTCTCGTTGCATCTTCGAAGACGTAGTGGAATGGATAGCACGACAGATATCTGGAGAACCGTCTTTGGGCTCAATATCTCGGATGCGCTTCATCTCGACGAGTTCATAGCTGAAATCTTGCAAACAGGCTTCTTAATTACGAGCCAGGATGGATCAAACACGTTCGAAGACCCTGTAACGAGCCACCTTCGCACCTCTCTCATGCTTTCACTAGCCATTGATGCAGTACGCACAGAGTGTCAGTCCGTGTCTTCTTTGATAGGCAAACCCTTTGTGAGCTTCAATTTGTTTCAAGTGGTTCTACACTTCGACAAGATCAAAGAGATTGAGCTCAAATTTAATCACGCGCTCAGGAACTTCATGCAGCTTTGCCAAGGCGAACAGCACTGTCTCGTGACAATCGCACTAGACGATCAACGAAATCTCGTCGTTCGAGCAAGGGATCCAGTTTTCAAGTTCTCAGCTGACCTTGTGCTATGCGAGGAGGAATACGACTACGCAAATCTTCTTGCTCAAGTCGGATTCAGTGACTTTGAGCGTCGACGGAATGAAATACATGACGTTTCCCGAGAAGCAGCTTTCACGGCATCCCCGCGTGGTCTTATCACGGGTGACTTGCACCCTCAACTAAACGCTTCCATGGTAGCAATCGTTGAGCGTATTCGAGCGAGTTTTCGTCCCCGGAATGCTTCAAGCGCGTCCCAGAACTCGAGGATGCATGCGCTGTACCTGTCAATGATAGAGAGCGATTCGTTCGTATGTACGCTACGCCATTTGCTCTCTCAGATAGAGCTGCCGTTCTTTTGGTCGGTATCATCTCGGGCCTTGGTACTGTCAATCGACAGCGCGTACCTCGAGCAGCAAAGTCAGTCGAATTTCCAACAACTCGTTGCCGATACACTTTCATTGCACAGCTCGCAATCATCACCAGCGATTCGTGCCTTTGCTGCCTTTGTAGCACATACCGCGTCTTCCTTGCTCGTGCAGTACCACGTCGTTGGTCAACACACAAGCCTTGAGACCAGTTGGCAAGAGTTTCAAGATTTTGTAGCGGGACAGCAAACTGCGTACGCAGTCCTGGAACTGCATCCTCAGGGATCGTTGTTTACCACTCCTAGTGCTCAAGCGAGCGGATGTGGCGCTGTGCAATGGAATTTCAAGGCCCAGATCAAGATTGACGAGCCAAAGCTCTGTGACCACCGTCTCGATCGCCCTGTAGTCTTCACCGATACGGTCAAAATCTCGTGTCTTCCTGGGCATACGCCCTTGTCCGAGCAAATCAACTTTGTCGTCGAGGACAAGGCAAACGTCCCTGGTCACTTTGTCCTTGTGAGTGTACGCAGAGCTCTTCCTTCAGGACTTGACTCGCCCAAGCCACGACTTTATTGCACGGCATATGAACCCCTCACTGCTTGTGACTATACGGTCGAAGGCTATCCTTCCGACTGGTCCATAGACTTTTTTGACGAGACTGTCAATCCTTTGGTTGAGTCCCAGTGGCAAACAATGCTCAGCACAATGCGTCTTGGGGCACCTATCACGCCCAAACTTGCCATTGCCGTGTACAGCAAACACCCGAAAACGGACCAATTCATTGGCGAGTGCGAAGTCTCGATCGGCTCAGCGATTGCTCAAGAAGGCCACAATTTCGAGGAACGTGTTGCTCTGAGCTCGTCATGGTCAAAGACGAAAACTTGTGGCGGCTTGGCTGCTTTGACATTGCGCTTTGACGTGAAAAAGGCATTGGATGACACAGCGACGAAGGACAGGAGACAGCTCGCAAAGGCTCGCACTGGAACCTCCTTGCCGCTTGCGTTTGGCGCACAGTATCTGGCAGGCGAAATTGCGACGCCGCGAGCTGAAGCACGTGAGGACGACAATGACGAGAGAGTGCAACAAATGCAATCGTCCATGGCTGTGATTGAATCTGCAAAACGTCAAGCGCAGGAACAAGTCAAAGAGCTCAAAGCTCAGATTCAACGATTAGCAGATACAACGCAGAAGACCTCGGAAGACTCAGCGGAGAGATGGAGACGAAGGGTGGAGCAGGCGAGACAGGAACAGATTGCGGCGGAAGAAACGCACTCGATAAGGTACTTGAGACTCAAGGCGTGTGTTGTTACCTCTCTCATTGGCCTCTGGATTTGTGTAGACTGGCAAAGCTTCAGCAAGAGATTCGTCGGCTTATTGAAGACCAAGAAAAGCAGCAACACGTTGGCAAGAGCGCGTTGAGCTTACAAGACTGCAAACTTTCCGCTGAGTCATCAGCTTACGACCTTCTCGCAGCAATTCGAGGCATTCTGACAACTCGATGTCCTGACCGACCGTATAATGGCTTGAAAAAGGCTTTAGCGGCTGAGGCAGAAGTTCCAGGAAAGGTATCGACCATCTCTTTCCTTTCTCAACGTCTACACGATGTCGTAGACTCATTGTGTGGCGTTTGTTGTTGGTCGGCAGGTTTCGTTTGCTGTACTTAACGAAGTTCTTGGAGACTTTGGGTTTGCGCTGTCATCAGCCCATCGATCAACTTTGTCGAGTCTTCTTGATCCTGAGATGATTGGTCGAGTAAGCATTGAAGGTAGAGACTTTACTGCTTGTACAGTGCCATCGAGGACAGCACCTCATGGAGACGTGTTTGTTGCAGATTTCTTGCTCAAGCTTAGTGGTCATGTCGATACGTACAAAGAAGTTAGAAGTCCACTGCCGTCACCCGAGAAAAGGTCTGCAGTTGCATTGGTCGAATACCCAGAGCCTGTCGTCTTTGCGGTAAGTGGTTTGTCTTGCTCTTCCTTGACTTGAATCGACCATCAGCTTTACCTTTCCGCTTGAAACATGCAGCCGACACCGCCACCAGTTCAGAGACCAGTGTCCCCCATTGCGTCTCCTTTGCGAGCGTCAAATGGACGGTCTAAGCTGAGCTGGCAAGAGATGAAGACGTTTCTGGTGCTAAACCTTCCCGAAGGGTGGGAAACTCGATTCACTGAGAAGGGGAGACCTTACTTTTGCAACCACGCCAATAGGTACAAACGATCTTGGCAAAGAAGTTGCCTGAGCTTCTATGACGGTACTCACTGTTCCTGCTGTAGGTCAACACAATGGAAACATCCACGACCAGAGATCGAGACAATTTTCAGCGACTGGGTGCAAGAGAACGAAGCGTACTTTCCTCGCAAGCCTACAGCCACACGTACTTCAAAGCAGAAACGTAATCAGTAGCTGTTGTAGCTATCATTGACACGATACACAAACAACGTGTTCATTCATGAAATAGACAACATTAATCGCAGCAGCTCTTCAAACAGTGCATACGTCGCACACACACACGATTACCACTCGCCCCAATCATCAGTAGACTTGGCAATCTCTGGACAGGAAAAGTCGTTCTTGCCGTTGTCAGTGAATATCGAGACGGACGACGTCGGTGAACACAGCGTTTGCCCTTCAGCCAATGAGATATCATCCAGCGAAGTGTCTAAGAGATTCTCTGCGTTTCCCTCGGCGTGATCAGCGCAGTTAGCTGCACTTTCATGGAAAGCACGAAACATTCCAAGCTCAGCCCTTAGAACGCCCATCTCACTCTTGACATCAGCTTGCGCCTTCTTGAGTCCCTCTTGATACGCTGCATCGCGCTCTTGCTTGACCCTCTGTTCCACGTCAGCCTTGCCTGTCTCCAAGCCCTTTTCGTACGCTTCACGGACTCGAGCTTCAGCGCCAGCCAACGCATTTGCTAGCTGAGTTTGCAGTTCATTCATACGAGTCTGAAGTTTGCTGTGATCGTCCGAAGTAGCAGATCGCGTTGCCGTCGTAGAGGATTCACAATTAGCAGCATCCGCATCACGCTGCTGGCGTAAAGTCGTCAGCTCAGACTGCACGAGGTCTTTTAGTTTCTTCATTTTGAGCGCTCTCATACGCCACAGATCCTTCTCCTTTGTCAGCTCTGCAATGCCTGCCCCTCCAGTCTTTTCACCTGGTAGTCCTCCCCGTTTCTCCAGCTTACTGATCTGTTCACGAGCAGCTAAAAGGTCTCTTTGCAGCTCCTCCTTCTCTTTTGTCAACATAGCTACTCTCTCGTCTACTGGAGCATTAAGAAGACCTTCAGCGACATCACTGCGAAACCGCATCATATCCTCTTCCGCTTTTTGTTGAACACTTTCCACAATGGCTTGACTCTCACGGACCCCTTCATCGTAGCCTGCAGCCCGAGCTTCATCTATCTGCATGGTCGCTGTGGCTATCTTAGCCTCGAAGGTACTACAAAGTGTCTGCAGCTGTTCTTCCCACTCTTTCTGTGCTTTCTGCTCCTTCTCATCGTAATTTTGCTTGAGTTCCTGCACTTGGTGATGCAAGTCCCTCGCCTTTTGTCGCCACTGTGACGCTGCACGTCGTTCCGCGTCCCTTGCGGCTCTTAAAAGCCAAACGCCTTCCTGATCCTCATTGTCTCCCTTCTCCCGAGGTACCTCTTCGTCCTCCGGTCGGTGCTCATCGTCTCCGGCTAGAGCGTCCTTCTCCTCTCGGTTGTCGTCCACAAGCTTCTTACTGTCCCTCGTAGCTTGCTCCTGTCGCGCTTGCTCGTGCTTCTCCGTCTGCTGCTGGCGGAAGAAGTAGCGGCGCCAAAATTCGTCGTAGCTCAATTCTAGAGGCACCATCGAGTCATGCAGCTCACGGATTTCCGCGTCTTCTTCCATTGCGCGCGTGATCTCATGCGTGTGCTCTTCAGCTGAGAAAAAGCTTGAAAACTCTTCATAGTCCGCCACTTCTTCGTATAGGATGTCGTCCACAGGCTCAGAGCGAGCGGAGCCCATGGCGGTGCTTAGCAGCGTCGACGCTTCATCCTGTACGACGGTCGCCAGAGTCTGTGCCTTCTCCTGCACGGAATTGATGTAGCCTGAAGCGTTGACTGACGCATTCTTAGCCGCTTCTTCCAAAAGTTTCCACATAGTCAGAGTGAAGACGAAAAAACATGTCGATGTGGTAAAAAACATGAGAACCGGACAGAATGATGTGCAAAAAATCCAAGCAACATGCAGGACTTCTGTCCTTAATTGCGCAAAGTATACGTCCCTACTACAGTTCTGATTCTACCTTATTCTGCTTCATTGACCAGTAAAGACTTTTTCGCTTCGTCGCTCAAGCCCTGTTCTGCTATACCGTAGCTTTTGCTTCCTCATCCAGGCTCGCGGTTCCGCCACTCCTCCCCCGTGCGTAGCACTTGGTCCTACTATCTCCTCAAGCCTCAGCTTCTTAGTTACTTGGACCTTGTGATCTCTGCTGGCTCATGTCGTGTCGTGTGCTACTGACCAAGTCTTCATTGGCCGTTGTTTGCTTCTACCTCCCTATCACTACTGCGCCTCTTCCTAAATCTTCTTTCCCGCTTTCTGATGTTATGTGCAATTTGCACTTGATTGAGAAAGCGTATGGAGTACGATTCAAGAAGTTTACGGGTCTGAGCGCTTGCGTTGACGACTGCAGTTGCTACACACCGTGTCTTTGTATACATTTCCCTTCCTTGACATGCAGCTGAGACGTTTGTATATATGTGTCAAAAGCCCCTTTGTGTTTATACTTGCATCTCATTGCAGCGAGTCACATGCGTGGTAATCGCAAAGTGGTTACAAGCAGGGGCATCCAACGAGAAAGGAGGCTCCGATACTGCCCTACCATGGCCGAATTGCGTTTGTGGTGCTCACGTCCAGCAGTACCACATGTGACATTATTGGGCGTCAATAATCGACCGAGGTAAATTGTCCAAGAAAGTCAGAGTCGCGTCTGCAGAGTACACAATGGAACTTGCATCACTTAGTGATAGCAAGTCTCTGCTTTCCAGTAGCACTATTGAGTGTTGTCAATTGTTTATCGTGCATATAGTTCGTCCATCTTAGCAGCCAAAGTGCGTTCAAGACGCTCGGTTAACTGCATGATCCGTTCACTGGCAAGAGCTCGTTCTTTGTCAAACATTTTCTCCATCCGTATTCGTTCACGACGACTCGCACCGGCCTGGCGCATAAGGTGCTCCCGTTGCTCCTCGGCATGGTGCTCTTCTTCTAACACCTTGAGAAGCTCTTCGTTCTGCTGTCTCCTTAGTTCTTTGATAGCAGCAGCACGTTTCTCGTCATCAATATCGTCTTGACCACCTTGAGTAGCATCGTCAGCGCTGTAAGGCCCTTCGTAGCGTTTAGCGTCCGATGGGCTTCGATGGTCACGACTTGTGGCAGGATAATGCCTAGATGTTGCAGCAGCACTACGAGATTGCTGTACTGTGGCACTTTTAGGTCGCCTGCTTACCTTCGGCTCTCTCTGATTCGATGGTAACTCGCTATCCGCAGTAGAGTGCGTCCTTGGCCGCAACATGGAGGCTGAAGCTGGCCGTGGGAGCTGCACAACAATATTCGTAGCAAGATGCTTCGGAAGCTCGAACTTTTTCGTGACTTTCATCTTGTAAAAGCTTTCCAGAATTTCGTGCTTTTGTCGACTAGCAGTTTGCTTGATCTGCTGCCGGCGATGAATCAAAAGTGCACGCTGTTCTTTGAGCTGCCGGGTGCGCTGGTTGTCATTCTCGATTCGAGAAAGCAATAGGTTGGTGCGGTACTCATCTTGCTTGCTCCTTCGCATGAGTGCAGCTTGGATCTCTTCTTCCCGTAGTTTGGCGTCTTGCAGTCGGGCACGTAATGAAGCGTACTTCTGTCTCTGCATTGCATCAGCTACAATGGCTTTTTCTTCCACCTTGCGCAGGATAACAGATTGTTTCTGTCGAAATTGAGCCTCCATACGCTCGTAAGTCCTGCGACGTTCATTTTCTAGCCGTCTCTCTTCACGCTGTTGGGCTTCTAGCTGCTGCTGTTTCTCACGTTCACGTTGAATTAGTCGCAACTGAGCTTGTCGCTCTTGTTCTCTTAAGCGGTTCCGCCGTTCTTCCTCAATTACCGCCAACTGGGTCTGAACACTTTCGATGGTCTCCTTTTTCCGTAGTGCTTGAAGGCGGACTTCTTCCTCTTTCAGCCTACGCTCCTCTTCAAAAGCTCGACGGCGCTCCTCGCTTTGTTGCTGCTTCCGAGCCGCTTCGTCAAGCTGAGCCTTACGATACTGATCCTTTTCGTATAGCACGTTTGCAATTCGTGCCGTATTACGTGCCTGTTTCTCCATCAATTCCTGTGCTTTGGCATGCTTTTGACGCTCTCGCTCTTGCGCCAGCTTCTCCTCTCTTTCCTGCATTTCTCTCAGCTTTCGAGTTGCTTCTCGCTCTTGAGCAAGTTGGTAGAGCTCATGTTGTACTCGAGCTTCTTCTTGATGTCGTAGACGTTCTTTCTCACTTAACAGTGCGTCGCGCTGCCTGCGAGCCTCTTTTTGCTTTGCGCGCTGCTCACGGCGCATCATCTGCTTTCGCTCGTCCTCGGCTCGCTTTCGTGCCATGCCAAGCTCCAGGCGATGTTGTTCTGTTTTTTCTAGCTCATGCCTGCGTCTTTGCTCATCCGATTCTCGTTGCCTTCGTCTTTGCTCCTTTGCCAACAGTTCTACCCGACGCTTTTTGTCCCGCTCCTTCTTCTCTCGCTCTTGATGAAGTTCTACCATCTTGAGCTCAGCATTGAGCATTTGTTGCAATTCAAGTGCCTGTCGCTGCTGAATCCGCTCAAGTTCTCGCTTCTCCCGCTCAATCACAGTGAATTCATGCTGGGACTTGGTGCAACTATTACTTGCTGCTGCAAAACCCAGTCGAGCCATTCCCACCGGAGAGCGGCAATAACTGCGAGTTTTCAGCGACATACTTCCTTGAACTCCTTCAATCTGGGCCTGAATCAATTCGTGACGCTGCGCACGGACATGGCGAAGTTGAACAAGACGATTCGTCTCGGACCGCGCAGCTCGTTTGGCAACAAACTCAAGATTTTCCGATCGTCCCCCTTTGGAAGTTCGGACAAAATACTCTAGTGGTCGTTGGATAAGCTCATGAGGCTCCACACCGAGCATTCGACAAGCCTGATCGAGGCAAATTAGTACAAATGTGACTTAAAACGTGTCCGTGAACATCCTTACCTCAATCGAGCGGGGACTGGTAAGAATGGGGTCAGCCAAAGCATCCGTCTCGTCAAAGTTGTCCAGAGTGATAACTCTGCCTTTGTCCATGCCACATAGCTTCACTTGACTAGAATCACCACATAATGTTGTTACTTCATGGTTGCTGTCACCACGACCATGAGATAACACCATTCCTTGGACCACAATACTTTGTCAACTTTTCGCTCGCTGTGCGATGAAGACGTGGTGATGATGTGGAGATGCTGCAATGCCCATCAAGTCCATTTTCGTCGCAGTCACCATATTTTTAGCAAAATAGCATTGACGACACCTTCGTCGACCTTTAAACCATAACGGACGCTTTATTCGCCTTCTGAGCCAAATCATAACCTTTGGAACCTTTATTTGAGCACTATCCGTGGTCATGGCCTCGTCTTCTACAAAGTGTATCGACGGTGGTGGACGCGAGGGCGATTCGCACGTTTCAGTGAGTGTCACGGACGAATTGGACCCTAGTCTAGGTTTGTCTCGAGCTCGTTGTTCATGATATGTGCACGAGGTGACGTCGTTAATGTCTTGTTAGCTGGAGGCTTTCGTGTAATCTACGATCGAGAAACACCGTTCGAGCTGCGAATTCAGGTCATCGAGTTGGCATCTTTTCTCGCCGTGATGTTGAAACTATTGACATTGTTGTGTCGTTGGACCATTGATGGTCAATACTTGTAGGATGCAGACAATACGCCACAGCAAATCGGGACTCTTGAGGCGATTAAAGTCAAAATCTTGATCCACGTGAGTTGCAACAAGTCTAGGAACTGCAGTCTTCGGCAGACAATCATTTTGTGCCTTGCTTTTTCTTGTCTGCAGGGGAGCGATTCAGATATTCGCGTGGTTCGAGTTGAACTCTCAACTGAGAGTGACTTGTTCTTTTTGTATACACACACGTGTGACTTGGAAAGCTTTCACGCAATGCAAGAACAACAGAAACTCATGGTGGACTTTGCTGACTATGCCAACGTCCTGATTCGCATGCTAAATAACTGCATCAAGGAACCTCACAACCATCTCGCAGTGTACCTCATGCAGGCCGATGGTCGAGCACGGCTAGATTTTATCCAGAATATGGAGTACAAGTTCATTGAGCTCTTGTCTGTAGACTTCATGCGCGCCTCAGAAGACACGATCCGTCAGCACATAACTTTTCGATATTCCTCCATGAAGTCACGTCTTCAAGTGCTGCAGACGCGCCTCCACGTACGTCTTTTTGCACTTTTAAATGTCAGCAATAGCTAACACGTTGTTGTCCTTCGAATGCCGTGCGTACAGGAGGTAAACAGCATCGTCAAGACCAAGAACCCATCGTTACTGCTGCAGGTAATAAGCACAAAATCGGTTTCTGTCGCCTTCTGCTCTCTCTTTCTCTCTGCTACCGAAGGCTGACTTGTTTGGATCGACCTGCTATTTCTTAGCTGCAGAAAACTGTTCCATCGCCACCGTTGTCCCGGACCCGCTACCTCACGCATTGACAACTGCATAAACATCTTTCTCCCAACCAGCGCAATCAAACCTGCGTTTGCCATGCTTTCTTCTCGACCTTTTCGCGTATATTCAAAGCACTAAGAATAATGAGCCATGGCGTAGGTTGACACATCACTGCTTGTCTAACATGCTTACAGATGCTCTGTACTGTCCACAGTGGCCTTACGCCACACGTCGCCTCTTTTTGGCGGACGATGACAAACTTTCCTCTCTCTTAGACTCGATTTTCACTGACACTTCAGCGGCATCTTTCACTGTGCCCTGCCTTGAGCGACCACCGTTTGTCCCTGGTGAGACAACTGACCGAGAGGCGCGCCCACCTCCAGCTCCTGCATTGCTGCTACTGTGATTGTGTGCGCCTCCACCATTAAGTTGCTTCGCCTGCTCACGGCGGATCTTCTTTGTCTGGTACTCGTGTGACGGTGGAAGGTTTGTGATCGGAGGAAGCTTCTTGGGGTTGTCTGGAGGATATGGACGCACGTTGAAATATTGCGCACGAAGACAGTCTGAGGCCGTCAAGCGTTGCTCCGGGTCCAACACGAGAAGGGCCTCAATCAGCTCAAGAGCACCCTTGGGGAATATTCTCTTGCGCGCCGTTGCCTCACGCATCAAAAACTCGCGCAGTCGCTTAGGCTTGGCCTTTTCTGGGACGAATGTGCTGCTATGCGTCAAAAACTTGTAGTCGGGCCACGACTCGGTCGTCGGAGTTCCGCAGATGTCGAAAATCTTTGTAATTTGCTCAAGCTCTGTTTTGCCTTGGAAGATAGGGTGTCCGATATACAGCTCGGCAAACACGCAGCCGATGCTCCACATATCAATACTCGCGTCGTAGCTTGTGGCGCCCAAAAGTAGCTCTGGCGGCCGGTACCACAGTGTGACGACCTTGTTTGTGAAAAGCTGGTCTCCACGCAAGGAACGGGCGAGGCCGAAGTCTGCTACTTTGAGCAAATGGTCTCTCGTCATCAGTAAATTTGAGCATTTGATGTCTCTGTCCCCACAAGACAATTAACAAGCATTAGTCATCATTCTAGACTACGCTTGCAGTCGACCACGCACCTATGGATGATGTCAATAGAGTGCATGTACTCCATGACGTCTAGCAACTGCTTCATTAAGCACTTGATCTCAGTATCGTCAAATCTGCAACCAAGACACGCACACAATGTTTCAATCAGGTTGAGAATTTGACCAAACGCTGATTCTGCCAGCTGAGCAACGCACTGGTGTTGCCGGTCGATAAGGCCCGTCAAATCGTGTTCAAGATACTCGAGCACCAAGTAGATAGACCCGTGGCAATAATCCATAGGCTCCTCCTTGTCCGTGAATTCAGCTGTCAACCATACGATCTCTAGCGTTAGTCTTCTTCTCCACTTTCTGCATTGCCATCAAACTCACCGTCATCATCGTCATTCTCTGACGATACCACCACTTCTTTTAGCTCCACCAAATTTGGGTGGTTAAGACACTTGAGCACTTTAATCTCACGAATTGTAGTCACCGGCAGCTACAACACGAAATGCACGTCATTGACTAGCGTGGAATAGCACAAAAAGCCGCTTTACCCACGCCTTGCACTTCGTTAAGACTGCGGATCTTCTTGATTGCTACCACTTCCCCCGTCGCTTTGTCCTTGGCCATATACACTTGACTACAGACACGCAAACAATATACTTAGCTACAAGTAGGCTGACTTTCCAGCTACAATACTCTCATCCTTAGCATAGACCCTCTAACGTACCCGTAAGTTCCAGCACCGATACATTCCAGCTTCTCGTACGCATCCATACCCCGAGTACCCCAGTGGTGCTTGGGCAGGTGAAGACTCATGACGACTTGCTGATTTTACTATTGAAAAATGACGTCGATTGGTCAAAACCGGATGTTTTCGACAAAGTGCGAGGCTGAAGTTTTGATCGAAAAGCTGGTCGAGCACCATGGGCTTGTGGCGGAAAACGCTGACGTCTATGAACGCCACGATCCTGAGCTATAAGCAATGTACGATAGGATGCATAATGGAGTACGCTATTGAGTATGTCTGATGTCTGACTCTGGAGCTCTCTCGTGGGTGATTTTGATAGCACTTGGTCTTCAGCTCAAGCTCCAGCCAGAGAAGGACATTTTCCTGTTTAACACTAAGGAGTCGGTGGCCGACTGGGTTGCATCTAGTGACAGATCGATAGGAGGTACGTCGATTGAGCTGCTTGTTTTCTGTTAGGTGGAGAAAAGAAGTCTTGCATTGGATTCGTCTTCTAGTGACGACTAACATTCTCGCTGGATGGTCGAAAGGACTGTCGGAGTGCCGTTGGGAATTTTTCAAAGGTGCAGCACAAAGGGAAATAACAAACGATAAGGAGAAAACGTCTGCGCTACTTATTCACAAGGTGAACAACCAGGACAATGTGCCATCCGGTGAGCTAAAGAGAAGTATGGCTTGTATGGATATTCTTTAATCGGTGTGTTGCATATGATAGCGGTATTTGCAGGAAAGTTAAGTATGGATTGCCAGCCGACGAAAGCCGGTATTGTTCGAAGTGGCTATTGTGCAGTACGGGCTTCCATACCGCCTGAACTGCTTCTACACGGCTACGAAGGGATTACGATGCGAATTATGACGGATGGCCGCGAGTATCGCATGAACGTACAAATGGCGAGCTGGAACCCATTCAATTTGTACATGGTACGCAAACAGCCATGTACCGAGTCACTATTGGCGGCGATGTAACTATTTGGTGTCGTTTTGCCTTAGGGCTTCATCCGGACGCCACCTAACGAGTGGGTAGACATTGATGTGCGTGTTTATATTTGCTTTGTTTTGCTTTTTTTAATCTCATATGGACAAAACTAATGCCGTAAATCTTGTAGCTGCCATTCCGTGACTTTTTGCTGACGGCTAAAGGCTTCGTCAAGGTCGACGATGAAACGAAACTGGATCCGTCGAAGCTGAAAAGTGTAAGACATGGTGAACGTCAGTGTCACGAATGAATAGTTACACGTTGTTATTTTGGCGATGGTAGGTCGGCTTTGCCATCGCTGATCAGAAGGAAGGCGACTTTGAGCTGCGTGTCCAGTGGATCAAGGCTGTAGCACAGTTAGGACCATCGGACAAGGACGAGCACACTGACAGCGATGAGAATGACCGGTACGTCGTCAATCTTACTGCCTACTACCAATGTGTTAGTAAAAGTTAATTCTGTCTATGATGCCAGTATCAGCGACTCCAAGAAAAGCACGCAGTACTTCCGGAAGCCTGCAGATTTAGCCATTTGAAGTCTCTGACAGTAAAAAGAGAACGAGATAATAAACAAGACTTTGTCCAAAGCACGTTCTTAGAATTGACTGTGTGTTGGCGTAAATCATCTATCTATCGAGAAGCTTGCTTGTATGCACACTTTTTAAAGCTCGTCTTCGTTCAACAGCATGTTGGGGATGCCATCGATGATGGGGAACGCACGGCCAGACTCAGGGCACACGAGCTTGCCCTGCTTCACGTGCACCTCCAATAGAGCGTGATGAATGGTGCGCAGCATCTCTTCATCCATCGTCTCTTCATTGGAGCTGGGAAGTGTTGTCGGTAGACCCTCCGCAAGCTTTAGAGCCTTGGCGCCAGCGAGAAACGCATTCCAGTCCAACTTGGTCAGCATCTTTCGCACGAAGGCAGCCTGGAAGTCACAAGCCACCACCTCTACCTCTTCAGCTTCTATGAGAAGCGGGTATCCATTCTCCACCCCTTTCTTATTGCATACGAGGAGGTTGTGTGTGATCAGACGCATGGCGATACAGGCAGTTGAGAACACGGACGTGGGTGGTGCTGTCAGCTTTACATGTCAAGCAGCGCTTGACCGAATATTAGGATTTCGGACGGTGGTTTAAGGATGTGCCTAGTTTAGGATGAGATGTAGCCATTTGATAGCTCACTTATGCTTACGCATAATGACTCATTGGTAAATGCCATGCACACAAGATAGTTCCACAAGAATATACGCAAGAAGCTCAGACTGCTGCTGCGAAGCAAACACGGGTTACCCAGATCTATCTCATCAGGCATAAATTGATTATCACAGCTAAGGAAGACATGATGGCTCACTTATTGTACTCCCACATGGAAAAGAAGACGAACAACAATACCATAGAGATCATACCGCCAAACATGGCAAAAATGACACGTCGCCGATTCCTGCGGTTGAGTTCGTCAGCTTTTTCGTTATAATATGGGGCTGGACCAATTTCAAGATCAGGGCGAATTCGGTACAGCTCTGCTTTCTCTTCAAATGTCAGACGCCTGAGATGCATACGAGTATTAGGCAAACTGCACTTTACCTCTTCGAACTCAGAACAATCTTCAGCAACGCACCGTGGCTCTCGTCCAATGGAAGACGTGCTGGCATGTATGCTCTGTGCTACCTCCTGATGTGTGTGGTCCAATACAAATTCCACGGACGAACTTTTCTTTAATCCATGGCTTCTACTGGTCTTGCTAGCGCTCATGCGCAAGATTGAGCTTTGATACTGCATTGTCACGTTGGTACCATACCCGAGTGGCGACTCCACTCCGCAGCGCACGTACGTCTTCAAGTTTTCTAGCGGTGGTGGCTTGACGATTAAGGCGCTGCTTTCACCACAGGTAAGACTGTTTCGGCGCAGGTCCTCTTGTTCAGGCTCCTCGTCACCTGAAAGAGACTCACTCATGGAGATCGCAGTCTGCGGGTCTATCATCGTCAAAATGGAGGGGAAACGTCGCACTCTGTCTGATGTGCGCCACATGACTAGCAGCTTTTTTGCACTTTTCATTAGCGCAGGTTGAAAGCCAGGATTCCGATATGTGAATCATTCCGTCACGCTTTATGCACGTTTGAGATGCTGGTTTGCGTAAATGACGAGTCGTTTCGCATAGCATGTGGGCAAATAGTGGATACTTGGAGTGATTTGTACTTGGATGGCGTGAGAGTTTCCAGAATCATTACGGAAAACTACTATTTGTTTGTGGTGGGCGTCGGAGTTATGTCTCGTTCCTGCAAATATTTGTGTATCTCCTATCCAGGATTGCCAGTCTAACAAGCAGCCAACGCTACGGGCATCCTTTCGGATTTTTCTAGGCAAAAACTTCCTCGTAAACACTTTTTTTCTGCTGCACTTTACATTTCCGCCCTCTCCGCCAATGTAGCGCCTCCATTCGTCCTTCCCCGCGCAGCTCGCTCTTTTGTAGCGCCAGCGTGTTGATGGTCGAGTTCACGATGCGACCTCAGTACATGGCGTTGCACTCTGAAGCTTTTCTTCGGCTTTTGTTGCGGATCCGCCGCCAATGCCACCGCTACACCCTCGCGCGTCGTCCACTTCCGCTGCTTCTTGCATTGCGTAGAGACAGCGTATTTTCTCAAACAAAAGCGTCTGGTGACACTGCGAGCAGAGCTTGCTCGTCACGAGCGAGTTCATGACCACCGTCGCGCGCTTCTACAACGTTGGTGCTAAACCCTTCGCTGGACTGGGCGCATGTCCTTTGATGCCATCGTGCTTACTCCAGTACCCAAACGCCACGTACGTCGTCATGCTCACCGTCGAAGCAAGATACGTCGCGATCGCATCGACCGCCACACGAGCCATACACTTCCAGAAGAACTTTCACTTGAAACAGAGCCGCTCTGCGCCGACCTCTAACAAGGACGCTACGTTGCTCCAGAAGTACTGCAATTACGCGCATAAAATCCATATGTTGTGCTTGATGTGTACGTCGTGGACACATGAAATAGCATGAATGCCCAGACTCCCTTCTCGTTAGATACATTCGCCATCCTCTTCTCCACTGCGCTCAGGAACTGCGGCTTGCGCTCAGTCTATGTCGTGAGCGTCTTGAGCTGTGGATGGAAAGAGTGGATGCCCATGCATCAGTCCTACAGCCTGGCGACACGACAGGCTAAGAGTCATCCACCAATCACAGTCGAAGTGCGAGGACTTAGGGCTTTCAGAAGGTACAACAAAGCGTGAGGATGAGAAATTATCCACATGGATATTAGACATTGTCACTGATAATATTTGGCTGGCAGCCAAACAACGTAAACTTTCATCTGAAATGGAGCAGTTCGACGGCGACGCACCGCGCAATCACTTAGAGGTGGAGGCACGCGACGAAAAAAAGAATCACCGCAAGGACAAGCCATGGGACAGTAAGGACATTGATCACTGGAAGATTGAGCCATGGCAGGAAGAGGTGTGTGATGAGAAGAACGTTGAGAAGAAGATTAAAATGCCGGGTCTTTTGGAAGAGAGCTCATTCGCCACGCTGTTCCCAAAGTACCGCGAGAAGTATCTGCGAGAGGTATGGCCCATTGTCACCAAGGCGCTGGATGCTCACAAGATCTCGTGCGAGCTCAATCTGGTGGAAGGCAGTATGACGGTGCGCACCACGCGCAAAACCACGGACCCTTACATTGTGCTCAAGGCACGCGACTTGATCAAGCTGTTAGCGCGTAGTATTCCCGTAAACCAGGCAGTGAAGATCATGGATGACGATGTACAATGCGACATTATTAAGATTGGTGGTCTTGTACGCAACAAAGAGCGCTTTGTAAAGCGCCGCCAGCGTCTCGTAGGTCCTGACGGAGCCACTCTCAAGGCTATCGAGCTGCTCACTAATTGCTATGTGCTCGTACAAGGCAACACCGTGTCAGCTATGGGCAGCTATCATGGTCTACGCAATGTGCGCAAGATTGTTGAAGACTGTTTCGCAAATGTGCACCCGATTTATAATGTGAAGCGCCTCATGATCAAGCGTGAGCTGGCAAAGGATCCAAAGCTCAAAGACGAGAATTGGGAGCGCTTTTTGCCCTCATTTAAGAAGCAGAACGTGCAAACGAAGAAGCCAAAGAAGGTGCGTGAGAAGAGGGTATACACGCCATTCCCTCCAGCGCCTACGGCCAGCAAGGTGGACAAAGAGATTGAGAGCGGCGAGTACTTTATGAAATTGCACGAGCGTAAGGCCTTCAAGAACCAAAAGAAGCACGAAGAGAATCTTCAGGTAGCTCAAAAGCGCAAGGCCGACAAGATGGCTGAATATGTTGCGCCTAGCGAGAAAGAGGCCACTAAGAAGCGTAAAAAGCAGAAGGCTGAAGCTGAAGAAGAAAAGAAACGTGCTACTTCCGTCCAGGCTCTCAAGCAGAAGTTTCTCAGTCAGAAGGTAAGGAGAAGTTGTGTCTTGTCAATTTCCAAAGATTCAAATTTGCTGACCTCCCTATTTGCTGCGACTACAGAGTGCGAAGAAAACATCCGACTCCACGGGTGCTTGTTCCGTGAACGACTACTTGGCCGTGCCTTCCAAAACGAAATCAAAGAAAGTTGACGCGTAACTTGACTCTATTGATTCACGACTTGTTTTCTCAATACGTGCACTTGTGTTCTTGTTTCATCTCTTGACTCTTTGATGCCATCATTCAATTTTCCGCACTTCTGCAGATACCGTTGAAGAGGCGTAGCACATAGTATAGATACGATAGAAAGTCAAATCGGATCCACATCAACATCACAATTGTAGCAGCTTGCACACATCGTCATCCTCTTCGCGTGACACGGACAGCACTGAAGTTGTACTCAAACCAAAACCGCAACGGTCCGAGTTGGCCGTCAAGGTTGACACACAAGTTGCAGCTCTACCACGAGACGTTGTTACACAATGACAGGGGTGACCGCAATAGAGACGACAATGAGGACAAAGTTATCAGCTGAGCAGAGAACCAACAATGCAAGCGATTGCAAGACAAAAGAAACAGGAGAATGGAGCGACGTTATACAGTTGTGTACTCAAAGATCGTCTATCAAAGCAGATCAACGACAATCAAAGGCAGGCCGTGCACGTGGCAAGTGTGTGCGGATGGAACAGCACATTGAGCTAATGGTCACGCTCTTTCACGATGGCTTCGTCTGCCGCCATATCAACAAGGAAAAGGAGGTAATTGACGGTTTTGCGCAGCCCTATGATGCTGAGTCGAGGTACGTCCATTTGCCGCCCAATATATTGATTTACATGTGCTCAGCTACTATAGCGACATAAAGCCCTAGCAGAGATCTTCAAGACTAAAACGTGTCGTCTCTAATGTTCTAGTTATTTCCTAGCTTGCATTGATAGCGGACGTGTTCCTGAAGGGCTCCCTGATATGGTGGGCAAACGATCCTTCTATCTGTCTCCCCCTAAAATATTTGTTTCGAATGATATCATTGATACTGTATCATATGACAACATAGATCGCATGCGCTCATTACCATGGCAGTATCCTGGTAGAAATTCGTGACTACAGAGAAACGCGGACAGTCTTGTGTCCAGTATCGTCGGCATTTCTACCAGCAACGTCGACATTGCCTCAAGGAAGCGACAGTGAATTAAGCGCAAGTTGTCATGTTTGGCAAACGTTGCTTATACCAGATAAAGTCCCGCTACTGACCCATGGACAGACTGCGCCGCGCTTTGAGCCGTCATCACTTCAGTCCGTGTTTGACCACTTTCCTGATGTCGCCCCGGATGAGCTAGAGACACTAGCTTTGGACGCAAAGCAACAACTACTGCAAGGAGAAGACATTCTGTTGCCGTCTCCCTTTGCAGAAGCTTCATCACCACGAGATGAGCCATGGAATCTCGCCTTTTTCCCAGCAGGACTACAAGTACCCATCAGCGAGATGAAGGAGGCAGGAATAGCAACAACACCAACCGCACATGCAGGTCTTCTTAGTGAGTTGGCAATATCTCCAACTGCTTCCTTGCTATTGCCTATCGAGCGAGAATGCGCTCGCATGAGTCTAGACACTCAAGAAGAGACTCCAACCAAGCAGCGCAAGCGACAGGTCCAGACAACGCTCAACAAATGCAATGGCAATCCGTCCAAATTCAAGTGCGCGTACTACTCGAGTGAGTCAGACGCACATCACGACCAAGACATGAGCTCTTACGAGTCGCCTTTCCATCCACACTCACCTTGCAGTGGATCTAAAAGTCGGTCGACAGACGATACAGCGTCAATCACACCACCAGCAGCAGCAACACACTTATTTCTGTCGAAGTTGAAGGGGAAACGCGGGCAGCCTGAGGACGGGTTGGGCTGCAACAAGCCTTCATGGGTGACGATCGCTCACGTTAAGCGATTTTACGATGCAGCTACACGCTTGGAACGAGAGCACTCGCGATTTCTTCGTGTACGTAGCATTGCTGTGATAAAGTTACTGCGTCGTTCTTACGCTGATTGTCGTATCTCTTGCATGCAAAGGTGAATGCTCGACGACTGATGCAAGCAGAGAAGTTGCCTCCTGCTGACACGGAGGTACAGCATGCCACTTTCCTCCTTTTGGTAGTTGCCAACGTAACACTTTGGTTTCATACTTCAGCATGTAGCAGGAAGCATGCGCTACTTGTCACGACAACTTCATGCTCTGTCGCAGCCCAGTGATGTAATCGCCGTAGCAGACGCTCGAGAGTCAAAATCTGTCGAAGATGAAGGCCAAAAGCTTCCCAAGTCGGAATGGATGGGCGACGGTGAAGGTTTGTCCTTAACACATCCATCAACCGAAGCAATGATTCATGCAGAGAGTGATCCTACCTTGCATCTTTCGCATACCGACAACGATCAAGACATTTTGCTGGGATGTTTCTTCGAGCTCGTAGCTGACTCCGCCAAGTTCCTGCAGGACTCGCAGTCGCCTACAGCAGCACCACATTTCAACGCTTTTGACGACGATGGCAACCTTCAGCTTCAGTATGCTTGACAACCACGCAACCACTCTATCTCTACATGTAAGAACTAGCATATCAAAAATCAGGTAAGGTATGCCCGTTTGTCTTCTTTATTCTCCTCAAGCCTTCTTGTTGGCTACAATATGATTGTAGAGTCCATCACATGCGTCTTCCACCAGATCTAGTACATGGTCAAAGCCACCTTCGTACCATGGGTCTGGGACGCGTGTAGCATCCTGAAATATCGTGCAGTACTTGGTCATCATGGAGATCTTGCTGCTCGCAAGATCTCGACATTCGGCTCCACCCCAGGCCTCCGCGGCCTCCAGCACCGCCATTTTGTTTTGGTCGTCCATGCATACGATGTAGTCGAACTCGACGATATCCTGCTTGTTGAGAGGCCGTGAGCACGACGTCATCATGTAGCCACGCTTCTTGGCTTCCTTGGTCATGCGTGAGTCCGCCGCATCGCCCTCGTGGTAAGACCAGCCGCCTGCCTTGTACCAATTGGGATTGCCACCGCCAGTACCACACGAGTCAATGTGGAATGAAGCTGCATCCGCCTTCGCCTTCTTGGCCACGATGCCTTTGAGCACCGCCTCGCCTGCGGGGCTGCGACAAATGTTGCCAAGACACACAAACAGCACGCCAACCATAGTGAAATCCCGTCAATTGCTGGAAGTGTGCTTCAAGCTGTAATGTGGAAAGAAGGTTGTCTGTGCCGAGGCGACATTCATTCTTGACGAATCAAGCAACATTACCCGAGCGACTGGAAGGTCGGCAACAGCTGCAGTATGGGCAAAAAGAAGCGACGCGATGACGGCGCGGGCGGTGAAGCTCCACAGCGACGCATCTTTTGCTACTACTGCGATCGCAACTTTGACGATGAAAAGGTGCTGATTCTGCATCAGAAGGTGCGGCACTTCAAGTGCCCCACGTGCTACAAGAAGCTCAGCACCATTAGCGGAATGATCATCCACATGCAACAGGTGCACAAAGAAAGCCTCAAGAGCATTCCAAACGCCAAAGCTGGCAAAGAAAGCGTCGACGTTGAAGTCTACGGCATGGAGGGCGTGCCAGGTGAGCTTTTTATCGTCATTTGTCAATGCACAACGCTTTGCAAGCTAGGAAAGGCTCTAAACGATATCTTTTCTTACACAGATGCTGATGGAAGTGTCGCGAAGAAGCCACGACTGAATGCACCAGGTCCACCAATACTAGGAGGTTATCCTGGACGAGGCATGCCACCGCCACCGTTTATAGGCGGTCGAGGCCCTTCACCGATGCAATTTTCAGGTGGAATGGCGCCTCCTGGTGTTGGCCTACCGATGCGACCTCCTCCTCCTAGAGCATTCGCACCTGGTGGTATCATGCCACCGCCTCATATGCAAGGCTACTCACCTTACGGTGGTGGAATACCGCAACAATGGGCAAGAGGTCCATTACCTCCCAGTACGGTAATTTCTTCTCCTCAAACTGCTCTTGGATATCCAAATCAAGGTGGGCCAGGAAGCGTAGTAGTTTTGAAGGACACGACAGTCAGTTATCCGAACGTATTCGATGGAGCAGCACAAAGAGCGGTGAAAAATGATCTCGGCCTGGTGTATGCGGACGAAAACATATCCATGGTACGTATCGATAAACACTAGCGCACTTTTAATCTCACCGGACTAACGCTGTTATAACTGATATTGTCACAGGAGGAGAAGCGTGCACTCCGACCAAAGTACGCCTATAAACCACTGGGAGCAACTGCCTCTGCTGGTGGAAGCGAAGCGGCGTGAAGCGTGAGCGATTTCTTTGGACGAGAAGAGCTGTTTGATCGCGATGAGAGAGAGAGATCATATCGTTGCGAGTAAAGCTTCGCTTGAGAGCAGGATTCCGGTGAATGGATGGTAAGGTCTGCTTTCGGTTATGGATGACCAAAGGGACTAATAAAACATTGACTTTCCTTACTTTGTTGATGGCTGGTCCCACTGCTGTTCTTACATGTGAAAACGCCACCTGTGTGAGTGACTCGCTGTTGTTATGAAAAAATGTGGATCTCATGTGATTCCTTGATTCGTTGCAGCACGACAGACAGATTCATTCGAGAAAGATTTGTAAGTGGATGGGATGTTTATTCTTTACAGGTCTGGGTAGCCGCCATATTTCGAGCAGTATGTCCTGAAAGACGATGAAACAGGACTTTGGACGGGGTCCTCTTGCTCACTATTGCCAGCAGCCGCTTTGTTACTGACTAGCAAGTCTGACTCAAGCGTTACTTTGGCGCCTGCCCGTCTTGAACACAGACGCGACGCTATCCAACCTGCTTGATCGTGGACTCCTAAAGCTAGCAGTGCTGGCGAATGACGTCGATTGTTGGGGAGCCTGTTGATCCATGTCGTTGTCCCTTGTAGGTGTAGCCGAGAAGTAGGTGCCGCCCAACGATTGGAAAGCTGCGAGGTCAAATGTTTTTCTTGAGTTGCGTATATTCTCCTCCCCAGGCTCATCGTCAGGGCTGCAAACGGATCTGCTTACGTTCCTCGTCAGTACTGGATGGTTGAAGCCCATGGTACGGTTGCTTGTTAAGGGGTACAGCCCATCATCGTCAGGTTTCAAATTGAATGAAGAAGCCGGTGAGTCATAGGCGTGGAGAAACACGTCGGACGGAGATTCCACCGAGCCGCGTTGGCTCGGACTGGGGACTGGCATGCAAGGCGTACCAGCAAGGCCTCGCGATGATGCGAAATTAAACGGCATTGAACGATTTCTCATGAATGAACGGCGCATGATTCTCGTGTGTGTCTTCAACTCTTCTTGAGTCACTCTTTTGTCACGATCGTCATACTTGACGTTTAGATTCACAAAGATGCCCGTGAGACTCATGACGAGCACAAGGCTTGGCATCGCAAGTGGAGTTATGACGAAGAGGGACAGGAACGGCAAAACGATCATGATAGTCAAGAATGCGATTTCCTCATTGGTGATCGACGAGTCTGCCATGTTGGGAACCTCGACAAGAGAGAGCCATACCAAGTAGAAAGCTTGTCCGATTGTAGCAAGCTGAAAGAGTTGTAGCAGCAACTTGGGACTGTTGAACCAGAATCGGTTGTTGTGGTAATGAAGCTGTCGATGACAGAGCGCTGACATCTGCATGCGAATGATAGCGCGGACAGCAAGCGCGGCTGCCTTGAACTTCTTTGGTGAACGAGTCTGCAGAGTGTTGTGGTCATCTTCTCCAGAGGGATCGAAGCCTTGCTCGTCCGATTCTTCATGAATCATTGATACAGCAGACTCCGAAGTAGAACGGTTTTGGTTCCGGCGGGTCAGCCGTCGAAATCGGCCTTGTGAGGCGCCCCCTTTTGCGAGTCGTTCTTTGATATCTTGCATAGAAATGATCCGGAGACGGTCATCGACGATACCGCGCAAAATACTCAGCACCTTGAAGAAGATGACAACGTTCAGAAGCAGCAGCATGCATCCCACGCCGATGAAGATGTACTGGTCTTCATCGGGGAAAATGGATGGCAGCAGACAGATGATAATGAGAATCACGAACGCGCATGGGGGAATGTTGGTCATGTGGTACAACAAGTTGCGCATGCACAGCACATGGTACTTGGCATAAGTCATGCCGTTGTCGCTGCGATCGGCAGCATTTCCTCGGTGAGTGTAAGTGCCTTCTTGGTATTCCCGCCAGATCATCGATCGAACACCAAATAGTCGCTCCATTTCAATGGGGTTCGTGTAGATGTAGCGACTCCTGTTCCGGCAGATATTGTACGCGAGGATCTCAAAACTCTTCCACAGGTTCCATTGCTTGCAGATATTGATGCGATAAATCCAGCCTCCCAGTTGGTATCGGTGTAGCAAAAGCTTGTATGCCCGAGAACACATGGCGAGGTCCATGCTAGACAATGCTCTTGGCCTCCCACCTGGTGTACCTGCCCCATCAGGTAGGTATTGCCCATGCATTGACACGTAATATTCGCCACCCAGTACATCGGTTCCGTCTTCGGTGCTGGCCATGCTCTGAATATTGATCTCACGACTGAGAGACGACACGTCTCGGATGAAAGAATGACGCATACGGTGGGTGTTGCATTCGTTGTCGAAACGGGGATGTTGTGATCCATAAGCGTCCGCCTCATTCGCATCGCTCCAGCTCTCTCGGTGCTGGTCTGGAAGGTGCTTGATCTCCCAAACGAGCTTCGGCGCGACTGTGCCGATGAAGAGCAGCAGCAAAACAATAGCAATGAAATAAATCATTGTGAGGAACACGATGTAATGGAAGAATTCGTAGAAGTGAAGCCTTTCGTATGACGTGAGATCGTTGAATGCGAGCGTGGCATCGTTCGTATGGAGAATGAAGACTATCATGGAAATGACCCCCATGATCATCATCTCCTCGAAGATGCGGTTCACGATCAAACGAAGCTGCGGACATTTGATAGCAGTACGGGAAAGAATCATGATTCGCTGCGTTATAATCGACACTGCCACGATAACTGCTAACAGGAATACAGTCGTCTCTAGATTCTCATGCAGGCAGTCGGTGTTGCCCACCCCCAGGAACGACTCCGACTTATTGCAGACTTTACTCTTTTTGTAGTAGTAGTGGTCGTAGTGGTAATGGTAGCTATCACCAGCCAAATGACGCTTGACCTGGTTCATGTCGTGACCACGAAGACTTGCCGCAACGACATTGGAAGTTTCGAAGCTGAAGACCAGAGCTGCAACCAGGACGGAGGACGTGATGAGACTGTGAAGACGACCTTGTTGCCGCTCCGCTTGACACGCAATAGGCAGTCGCAAACGCATGGTGCGTTGTTCCTACTTACGGAGATTACGGCGCAGGTCAAATTTGAAAGTGGAGACCGCTCTCATGATAAAGCTGGAAGCTTTTACCAAAGCATTCAGACAACGACCGAGGCTCTCCCCTGTGTAAGGACCGCACAAATACGACAGGCGACCAGAATCCAGGTACTAGACGCTGTCAAAGCTTGCAATTGGACAATCGCATGTGTGTGTGTGTTTCTGCAAGATGGGAAGAGGTACGGTTGGAACAGGCAGGCAGGGTAAAACATTTGAATATATACCACTAAAACGATTGATCAGGTATATGCACTTATTGTTGAGTCGAAGCTAGTAATCGGTAAAAAACTTTCCCTCGTCTCTTGTTATTTGCGTCTCCTCGCTTTTAGCATGTCGTGTACTCGTTCTACATTATCCCTACCAGTACATCCGCGTTTGCAGCGCTACAGCCTTGCTCAATGAGGCTCTATGTGAGGAATTGCTCATCACCAATGACCAGGTGAGACTGGCCATTACGTGAACGTCGCTTGGCCAGATTGGACGAGCGCCGAGACGGATCATTAGCCTATAGTCACGAGAATATCCATCCGTCCTTCTCGTTGGTAAGCACGCATGCATGATTGTTTTCCTTTCTCAGATGATCTGAACGTAGAGGTCACGAATCATCACGCCGACACATGCTAATGATTTTTTTGTTAGGTGGCATCAGACACTTCCTTAAGCCCGTGTGATAATCCCTCAATATGCTTTGATTGCTTTCATGAATTGGTGCGTCTGATTGCTATTCGACATTGAAAACACGGCTTGGTATAATCTGAAAGAAAGTCGTGATCCTGCGTGAGAGAATTAGCGTAGCCCTTCTTAAACGCAGTAGACTTCTTTGCTGTCGCCTGGTATGAGCCTTTCTGTGACTTGGCGGTCGATCTTCTTTGACTGATTCCATTGCTTCTGTTTGGGTTGACGCTTTCCCTTCGGTGCTCAATCTTTCGCCATCATCAGCTTCCTCAACTTCTGTGCGGTTCACAAAATCAGGGTCTTGAGTCACTCATCCGGATACTATTCGATTTTTTTACGCCTAATGGTGCAAATATATGGAGTCCATGCCACTAACTCTACCACTCATTAAGTGCATACTGGTTCGTCTATAGAGCAAGTAGTGGACTCCTTGGCCAACCATATTGAGAACAAAGATATGGCGTTTGTTGCTTCGGGAGGATCAGAGAGCGGTCGAAAAGAGGGTGGAAGAGAGAAGATAGTCCAGGCGTTTGCACTGTTTTCTGTTTCCACGATGTACACGAGAACGCACATCAAGATCAAAAGATCTGCAGCGGCTGCTTTTTACTCAAACATTATGGAGCGAGTAAAGGGTTACAGCTGAAACCTTCCGGATATATCGCTCCCGTCGGAGTCGCTCAGGAAAATCGGTGGTTGGTGATATGTTACGCCATTGATATCGCTCAATTTTACTAGACGTCCGGTGTGTGATGCGTCCAAGAATCAGACCTTGAAGTTACATGCGATCATAACATGAGTACGCAAGTCACCTATTTGCACAACAAGCATCAAGCGATGGATACAGTCCATTAATTTTGCTGACGACCAAACACGACAAAAAGCCTTCCGAGAGTCGGTTTGATACGGGCCACACGTCGTCATTGGGTTAGCTCCCGGCTGTGTACTGCTGTAAGAGAAGCCGCTTTGTACGTAGGCCCTGCTGGGCATGAATCAAAGCGAAAAAAGAAAAGTTGTGGGTACGCAGGCCCTCGTCTAGGCGTCGTAAAGACCCAAGCGACTTCACGCGAGTTCATTCGTGTGGCTATACTCAACCAATTTCGTGCGTGGAACGAGGGTCAGAAGAAACGATGCTCAAAGAACATTGCAGCAATTACTTTATTCAAGACTATGGACAACGCGATATGCTGCAGCACTCCTCGAGGCTTCTGCTGTAGATCTACGCGGATCGGCCGTTCTTCACGCAGGAGGACACTCAGATGCACAATATTCCAGCAGCAAGCAAGAAGACGAGTATGGTACATGACAACTGGAGCAAGTGCGAAAGTTATCAAAAGCATGCGCTAAATCTGGTAAAGGACGTTGAAGCAGGTGTTGCAGAAGCGCGCGACGGTGGTTCTTACGAAAGTGTTCAGCTCTGCTCGCAGTGAAAAACGACGTGAAGCTGCCGAAAACGAAAGAAAGAACCCCAGTGCGCCACGTTTAGTACAACGCGAACTACTGAGACCGCAATGAGAAATAGGCCATCAACACGGTAAATTTGCTGAAGAGCGAGCGGCTCCTGGAACATGGAGCATCAGAAGATTGCTCAAGCCTTGAATGGTAGAAGGTCTAGCGGGGAATACTTACAAGGACAAGTTGCTCGAAAGATGACGCGCGGGGATGAAATTGTCAACGTGCAGCCATTTACACGATGAAGTACCGACATGCTGTGCGAACACGGCTTGAAAAGCCGACATAGTGCACGGACGCTGCACTTAAATCAAAAGTAGATAAACTCGCATGTCCAGAGCGTTGAAATCAGCCACAGGTTCATTTTACAAAAGGAATTGGGGCCGTTCTTTAAACTTTCAATCCAAGCGAAGTCAGCTATGGTCGCTGAACTTGACACGTAAGAAAGGCCCTTCCATGCTTCTTGTTGTACTCAACCACAACCTTGGCAATATCGTCGTGACTCGTGTACTCGCGCGAGAAGACAAACGCGCGTCTTTCTGAGTAGCTGGTTGCTCACGGACTCTCATCGCCCGACTCTTGCGTCTCCACAACGTGAGGTCGAAATAATGAGTAGGCTGTCGCTTAAGCAAAAGTGAGTCTCGGACAACCGCCGATAGACTGCGTATTCTCCACTATGCCGCTGCTGATGTTCACGCAGTGCGCCAACTGCCTGCACTTTCTTGAAGCGAGCAGCGTGAGTGTGATTAAGAACTCAGCCACGTCTGTGGGGCCACAGCCATGGTCCGTGCTTCAAGACAGCGGATATTCTCATCACGCTTGGCGTGTCCGTGTACGCCACATGTTCTGGCAGGGACTGCGCGCGCACGAGGCGTACGACAAACTGCTAGCGCAGTACAAGTAGGACGGCAAGAAGATCGAGAGCGCTGGCCTAATATTGGCCGTATGAGGCCAAGTTGCACGTGCTGAAGGCCGTCAAGGAGCTAAACGCCCGACCAAATTGTTTAATCCACAGCTGTCTTTGACCAGCACCGCCGACAAGATGAGCGTCATATGCTTCCCCGCGACTCTCACGCCGCTAAAGCAGGCCCTGGAAGGTCTGTTCGCCAAGTCCGACGCCAATCAGACTCGCATTCAGTACTCGCTGTCGCTCTTGCCACTGTTGGCGCCGTTCCACATACCTTTTCTAGCCAGTTGTAGGTTCCCATGTATGCACGAACGCGGAGGCGACGATCCGGTAGAGTGTGAATGATTCAAATTGACATGCAGCACCCCAAGGATGCGTCGCACATACTGAAGTTTGGTGTGTGACCAAGCTGAGCAACAAAGTGGCTGAAGGTATATGGTAATTGCGACAGCGAAGACGCCAACATGATGTTGTCGTCAACGATTGCGCCGCCCACATACTCAAGCTCACCATCTTCAGTGTACGCTTCTTCGGCAGAACGCCCGCAGCGATCGTAATATTTTCGATCGGCACACGCTACGGCACATGTGCACCACACTGAAAGACCGAAATCTCTAATGCTTCATATTCAGGCACAGCCTCTTGATCGAAAATGCCGACGCCCGGCTTGATCTTCGACACCAGCTCCGTCACCACGTTCTCGAAGTTGTTTGGCCGTGACAAACCGACCGCAGTAAGCTCAATATGGAAACTTGCGTTCTAGATCGCTGCCACCATGTCGATTTCTTCCATACTCGTGGTCAGCGTCCCATCACCGACAGCTTGTTGAACACACGCATGAATCTGTTGACCAGCTTACCGAACTCAGTCAACTAAGAAGCAAACTTCTCAGACTATGTCGCTGCACGCTGTGCAAAACTCGGGGCAGCATCAACGAGCTGCTGATGACTAACAAGCATCAAGACGGTTAGCTTCAAGCCTGGTTCAGCGGACGACATCTACGCGATCTTAGCGATTGCGACGGTGATGCCTACAACGAGCTTCATGCTTTAGTGGGCTGGCGGTTGTACCAGCGGCCACCTCAGCTTCTAGGATACGTACACTGCAATTCATTGCATAGAGAACGCGCTTGTTGTGATTGGCTCTGGGTTCGGTAACTGGAAGAGCTCGCAGCAGTACCTCACGGGCGAAGCTCATCGTAAAATCTACTTCCGCGGCGCTTCTCGAACATATCTCTGAAAACAATAGCCACATCCGCAAGGGCGTTTTCGTCGCTCTGAAAGCAGATCGGGCTGAACATGTGTTCTGCGTCTTTGATCCTCTCCCAAAGCGTATCTTCGATCTAGATTCAAGACAGTCGCGACATCATGTATCATACACGTGTAGTTACGACGCACAGGAGAGATGCAAAGCAATCCTGCATCGAGCTCCACGTTGTTGTGCATAATATCATACATTGCCACTTGGACCCATACTTTTGCATCATCATTGTTTGCGCTCGCGGCAGTCATCTTTTCGAAGAGTTATTATGAGCTTCAGCTGTGCTGATAGTGCTGTCGTGTTCTCTACAAGTTGAAGTGGATAGCTTCAATAGTGAAGATTTGATGCGTGTTTTGGCTGGACGTCACAGTGGATGGCTCGGAGTTGGAGACTCTGATATTTGCCTAAGGATACAGATGGTATGAAGATTCCTGTCACAAATTACTGGGAGGAATAGAAGGTGTTGTAGTGTGACAGTAATGTCCATAAGGTTTATGGCGGATGGTTTTCCTCCGGTGTTCACTGACACATGAATCGATTTACTTTTCAATCTGCTTTTTCAGCAACAAACTGATTGTGATTATTGCACGATTCGTTCGTGAGCGCAGATTGCTTGTGTGTGACGTGGCATTTCTCATGACTCTACGATGTTGTTGCTGGGAGCGGATCTGGAATGAAGACACATGGTTGTAATCTTCGATGTGATGGTTATTGTAAGCTGAAGTGTGGGATTTTGCAGTCACCATAGGCCATGAAATTGCGATCAGCGCTTGCCGCTATTGGCTGGTTCAGCATGGCGCTAATGGATGAGGGATACGTTGACCAGTAACCAGTCAATTTAGATTGGTTAGAGCAGAGAACGTTAAGAGAAAGAACTAAGACACAGGCAGACATAATTTGCTGTCATCTTCAGGGCAACGCGCATAAATTCCTACAGGTTATAAGCCCAATGGCTAAGCTGATGGTTTGAACCGAGCGCTTTGCGGTACCGTCGGTCTAATGCGCGTATGAAGCGTGCTCCATCCTGGCAAATAAACTTGATTTTCTTGTCAAATTGTTTTGGTCTTACTTTTAATGCGGTCTTCACTTTCAAACTTGTACACACGAGCCCTTCATGCACCCACTAGCTCCGTAAACAACAAGCAGCGTATATGATACCACCGATTGAAGATTGTTCTATGGGACCGAAGTGCTGCAACTCGAATGCATCGTAGTGACGCTTGTCGCGATTGCTCATAAATGGTTTTTGGACTATTTACCCTTGTTGGCGCCCGTGACACAGACTGGGTCCAATCGAGGTCGGTGTTTGAGTATCCTTACTCAAGTTGCTTTTCGCCGTCTTACGAAGAACATCCTGCGGTGCATGACCCATGCGCGCATGAAAGTCGACGACTTGACTGTTGGTCACCGTGTTTGACGACTGTTGTGGCATCCGAAGCCAATAAAATCCATTGATAAGATCAGCTGTCGCTAGGACTTGATCTGAATCCTTGCACTTCGCGTGCATTAAGGATACTGATCCATTGGACACGACTTGGAACTCGTCATTCTTGTTCATTTGCGGTGCTGATAGTAAATTCTTGTTCATGGCACGAAAGTGCATCCATGATCATAACATTTGGCAAAGCCTCTTGCTGGATGATGGTTCCCACGACCTTGATTGCGGCTTTGTTGCTGTCAGCCACCGAGAGTTCATCTTTATTTGGCTCGTTGAGCGTGATGAACTTGACCTTGTCGATGCAGATGTAGTGCGTTACACCGCTGTCGAGCGCCCACAACCCTGGCATACCCTTGCCCATCAAGAGACCACAATCCAACGACAGCGCAAACGCCACCCGATCAAAGTCGTCGTCGAAGTTGTTGCTGTTGCTGTGTCGCCACTGGACACTGTTTGGTCCGCATCCACGGTTTCTACCGCCGCGTCGAGTACCATAATATTCTTCCTTGTGCTTGGTCCAGTATCGCTTCGCCGTGCCTCCCAATTTCCCGCAGTACGTACATTGACGAGGCTCACGCTCGGCACTAAGCGCTTTTGCCGCGTCTTCCGTCTACACCGATGCCGTTTTCTCGCCTTGCCTCTTAATGTGCTCATTCGTGGGTACTCTCACGACGTCTTGCGATCGCAGTTCAGTGCTTCATGTCGAGCACAACTTTTTCATAGCTCTTAGGAAGACTCCGCAACAAGCAAATCACAACGTCTTCGTCATCCATCTTGATGCTGATACTGCTGAGCTTGGCGTTGATGTGGAGACCTTCATTGCAATGATTGCCGACTTTTCGTCATATTCATGCTGAAAAGCTGACGCTTTAAGTAGATGCGACCAGCTTTTTGAGACCTCCTTGTAAAGTTTCTTCGAGGGTGAAGAACACACCACGCATGTAGCCGCACCATGTCGAGTAGCTATTCCCACGAACCTTCTCGATGGAAATCTTTATGGTAACATCGTGCTTGGGCTCATAACCTATTGAATGTTATGAGTTTTCTTGAGAGACTTGAAGAACGTGAGGTAAGTCTGCGCTAGGAGTAGAGATGGCTTTACTAGATTATCTAGTGATCGATTATGAAAGCGCTATCTGCCTACTGTATCGCAGTAGCTATGCCGAATAAGAAAACTAAAGCCTTGAAGTGCGGATTACATCAAAAACTTACAACACCTAGCAAGAACCAGCAGCAAGAATTATCACCTCAGGCTTGAAATGAAAATGATGTTGCGACACCAAAATCACACAAGAAGTTGAGACGAGCGACCGCGTGCTTCGCCTTCACAGACCATACTTCACCAACAAATTGGCTAATTGCTGCTTGACTTTCCACTTGAAGAATCATCAGAACAGCTAATGCGACGCCGATTTCGCTTACCATCTGACGAAGGCCTAGCATTTTGCACGTCATCTCTGAAGCAGCGATGAGCTCGAATTCCATCGTCGACAGCGACACTCATCCTTGCTTGCGCGCACTCCAGCTCACTGCCATGCCGTTCAGGTGCAGTACTTTTCCAGTCATTAATTTCCAATCGGCTTTGCTCGCTGCAAAGCTGTCCTCAGAAAAATCGACCAGCGACATCAAGCTCGAATGATTATCTGGAAAATTCTTGCATCAAATCGCACACACAGTACATTCGGAAAATAGAATGTTGGACGCTGCACTAGCGTTCAAGACATTGCGGTGGAAGATCTTCATTTTTGTGATTGAATCTGTATTTCCTAAAGAAAGCTGGGATTTGATACCTGGAAAATAGACCAATCCAAACACAAATGAACACTAACGACTTCCTTCAACTGCTTGTCGTGGCTGGCGCCACCACGCGAAGCGCTTATGTTTGGGCTTTTTTTTAGCATTTCTGTGGCAGACTGCGACTCGATGCGCCTCTTGATTTCCTTCGGCTGGCTTCGCTTCCTCGGCACCGGCGGTGGTCAAAGTGGCGCAACTCGTCATGTGACATAGGAACTCATCTTCGCGAGCGAGTCATATGCACGCTTGTACATGTCAGTCGTCTACGACGCATCATCACAGTTTTCACTTGCGACTGCTTATTGGCTAACCAAAACGCTGCAATAAGCAGGGCACATGGCGCTTTATGGTAGCTGAAGTACCACAAGAGCACGGCATATCAGGATTGTAGCATATTCCACACGTATATCCCTGTCTTTGCACACCATGGCAGCTGGTGCAGGTCATCGAGCGCCATCCCGTGTTCCCGGACCGTGATAAGCTGCTTCGCAACCATATGTAGTGCTACGAGCTTGAACGGAAGAAGGCGGATACTATATGAAGCCAGAAAGTTCCTTTTATCCCATTATAATTTTCACAAAACTTCATAATGACCTCTCCTATGAAAAGGGAATCTGCGTGAAGCATGAGCGATTTCTTTGGATAAGAAGAGCTGTTTGATCGCGATGAGAGAGATCATATCGTTACGAGCAAAGCTTCACGAAAGGATGGTAAGGTCTGATTATGGATGACCAAGGGACTAATAAAACATTGACTTTCCTTACTTTGTTGATGGCTGGTCCCACTGCTGTTGGTAAGCCACTCAAAGATTCTTACACGTGAAAATGCCACCTGTTTGAATGATTTGCTGTTGACATGGAAAATCTGGATCTTATGCGATTCCTTGATTCGATGCAGCACGACAGATAGATTAATTCGAGAAAGATTTGTAAGTGGATGGGATTTTTATTCTTTTACAGGTCTGGGTAGCCGCCATATTTCGAGCAATATGTCCTGAAAGACGATGAAACAGGACTTTGGGCTTACCCCTCTTGCTCACTATTGTCACCAGCTGCGTTGTTACTGACTAGCAAGTCTGGTTCAACGTTGGCCTGGCTCCAGCCCGCCCTGGATGCAGACACGCCGTTGTCCATTCTGCTTGATCGGGGACTTCTACCTATGCTGCTAGTGGTGCTAGTAAATGAAGACGCCGATTGAGGAGGAGTCTGGTGATCCATATTGTTGCTCCTTGTAGGTGCAGCTGAGGAGTAGGCACCGCCCCACGATTGGAAAGCTGCAAGATCAAATGTTCTTCTTGAGTTGCGTACAGTCTCCTCCCCAGACGTATTGCCGGTACTGCAAACGGATCTGCTTTTGTTCCTCGACTGGTTTATTGGATTGTTGTGGCCGACGGAATCGCTGTTACCAGAAACGTAACGCGGTCCGCTATCCATGCGTCTCGAATTGAATGAAGAAGCCGGTGAGTCATAGGCACGAAGAAACACGCTGGTCGGAGACGCCACAGAGTCGCG
>NQFO01005344.1:0-47323 GCA_003991265.1 Pseudoperonospora humuli | reverse complement strand
CGCAATGGAGGGCAACCTCCTAGAGAAACCCGGATTCAATATTTGGGTTTCCTTCGTCATGGACACATCAAAGAATCCGTACCAGCTTGTGATGGAGAAACTCAAAGCACGTTACCCTGATGAGAGAACGTTGGCATTGTTGCTCGCTACAGCGAAGATAAATCGCTCGCAACTTTATATCGCGGCATTGAAAGATATGCAAATTTCAGAGTGGGTTGACCAACACAAAACGGCTAAACAATTGTTCGTGACTTTACAACTGCACGAAAAGAAGGACGAGATTTTCAAGGACGCGCTGTGGGAGACATGGATCAAGTTCGTTAAAGCAGCGGACGTTGACGAACAGGAAGACGTGATCGTGTACGAGGTCTTGAAAGAGCACTACGGAGACATCATGCCATTGATTAATTTAGCCAGACGCGATGAGAATTGGGATGCACTTGCTTCTCACTTACTGATTGGAAGGTGGATCGGTGAGGACATGTCTGGAGCCGATGCTCTCAAAGATCTGACATCGCACTACAAGGGAGAGGCGCTTTTCCTAAATATGGAGATCGACGCGTGGGTCTTACTCATAGAATTCAGCGTACCAAAAAAGTCTTCAGACAAATTTCGAGCTGTGTCGCTATTGAAAGAAGCATTCGGCAACGACGAAACCAAGCTCGCTGAAGTGCTAGCTTCAGCAAAGCGCTCACCCCTGGCTAATACGCACAATGGATATCTGCAGCTAATCGAGAAACTCGAAAATGACCTTGCTGCTCAACGTCAGCATTCAACAGCAAAGGATCAGTATGGTTGGCTAAGTAGCTTGTTAGCGAAAACCAATCTTACATAGAGTACGAGAAGATTCTTGTCACGTCTGATCCCGCCGAGATATAACGTCTGCCACCCAAGCAAATCGTGAGTTTCGACGAGATGTAGAGCTGTGTACTTGCAATGAATGTAGCAGCCAGTGATGATGTAGTGCTTGAGTGCAAGTATCATTCACGGAATGAAGAAAGCACGATAATTGAGACTAGAAGCATTTTTCATCTGATTCGTGTCTACAGCTATTGCAATATTTTGGGATCAGCGAAGAATATTGAGGATGTAAAGCAGAATATTCCTCTAGCAGCATTTTCACTAATATCATCCATTAGTGCTTGCAAATGTTTTTCCTCAAGCAGCTTTCACGGGACCTGTTGCTCCACCCGATGCACTTCGGGCCCAAGCTGCACGACATTATCCGTCTGCGTCTCATTGAGGAGGTGGAGGGCACGTCAATGGGTAAGTATGGCTATGTCATTACAGTTACCGAGGTGCGCGACGAGGACATTGGCAAGGGCGTGATCCAGGACAATTCTGGCTTTGTGTGTTTCAACATTCGCTACCGTGCCATCCTCTTTCGCCCCTTCAAGAACCAAGTGCTGGATGCTGTTGTGACTGTCGTGAATCAGCTTGGCTTTTTTGCGGACGTGGGCCCATTGCAAGTCTTTGTGTCTAGACACGCTATGCCCACGGACCTCAACAACGGCTACGACCACGAGAGCAATGCGTGGATCTCTGACGACCGAGAGGTAGAGATTCGCAAGGGATGTGGCGTCCGGCTTAAGATTATGGGCGTCAGTGTCGATGTCACGGAGATCGTAAGTGCAACAGAAAAGGAAACAAGGTTGAAAATGATTGACTGCTGACTGATTTTGCATGCGTCCGTGTGATGGTGCTGTGCAGAACGCTATTGGAACCATCAAGGACGATTATTTAGGCCTTATCTCGTCCGACAACTAACTTGCTTGCTCGCAAAGGCAGCTACTTACAGGCAAATAATGCGGTGTTTACTTGATGTTTTGATGATGTACATTACGGCTTTACAAAATGCTGGCTTCCGCTGACTGCTAGAAGCTCTATCATGCTCGATGATAGATTGAAGTCTACAGCTCGAGAAAACGTGTCGACTTCCGGTGCTCTTTCTCTAGAAACGGCTTGATCTCGTCCAGCTCCACTTCTTGGACCTCGAAGTTGTGCACGAGTTCAGCGTAAAGCTCACGCTCAAACTTTTTGCGGTTCGCACATTCTTTCTTTAGTGCATCCTTCAGCGGACATAGGAAGTCGAGGTGGCTTCGCTGCTGGCGGTAAGTTGGTTGTCGAGCTGGATTGGTCAGATACTCCATGTTTTTCGGGTCAAAGTCCCATAAGAACGAAGTGTGGTGTAGCCAGCGACCTCTGGATAAACTCTGAGCGTTGCCTCCGAACTTGCGATCGTTTAACACGTAGTCATCCTCTCGAAGCGAAAACTTCTGCAAAGCAGTTGAGTAGTCAGCAACAGTAGAAGATTAAAACCCTTTCTGACAGATCATACCATGTCTTTATGACAGACACGCGAGAAGAAAGGCAAGAAGAAGTCTTGTGACCAGGCCATAATCTCACGTGGAAAGGGCTTGACCTGCGGAAAGTCTTCCTGTCTACAGATGAACGTGGTGAAGACCGTGTTGTGGTCAACGATGACGGTGCCGCCGCCACTGAAGCGCTTGAGCACCGGGATATTATCTCTATACAACGTCAGCAGCAACTGCATTGGCACTCGTGGCACTCTTTTCGAAGGTAGCAATTGGTGCAACAACAAGAACGCACCGCTTGACGACGTCCTGATGAAGCAGCTGCTCAGGTTTGCCCGAGATGCCCATGACGATCGTCGCTGGTGCATGTTCATCATTGTAGATAAACCAATTGCGCTGTGACTCTGTGCGAAAAAGTGCCTCTTCAATCTTCAGCTGTTCCTGAATCGAAGTACGCAGACGCAGGAAGCTCATGAACGGCTTTGCTTTGGTCATTTTTGACCACAGATCTGAATTTATATTGACCACAGTCGAACTTTTGCTTTGCACGATTTCGCTATAATTGCTCTGCACGGTTTCGTTATATTTGCTCTGCACGGTTTTGTTATATTTGCTCCAATTTATGGCTTAATTGCTCGCTTTTAGTCTTGTCATATTTGAGCTTTAACGGATTCAGATCTGATTCCCGCTTTGACACGTTGATGACAATGGCGACCGAGCCGCTACTGGTGGTGGCTCGTGAGCTCATGCGCGGCTCTGCAGCTTCGTTTCCTCTCGATGTGGAAGTTGTGGCTTCTGCAGTGTCTACTGCGCATTTCGCCGTGTTATTGCGGTCGCCAACAAAGCCAAATTGCGTGCGTTTGGGCGTGTTTCAGACGGACACCAATGTCGACGTAGGGGAGCCAGAAATACTCGATTTAGTCGACCATGCGGAGGTCTGCAATGCTGAGAAAGGTCACTGGACGCTCACATGGAGCTCAGATCAAACGTTTCTCGTCATTGGCGGCCATATTGTACGCTCTGAGGGCGAATCAAACGGTGTCATGTGGATCTTTGCGCGTCCTGAGTGGCTCGCTCCTCTTGCAGCTTCTAACGACTCGACACCTCGTCACGTGCTCCTTTGTGTGGATCCATCCAAGCACTTGGCTGCCAAGTCGTGGAATCCTGTCACAGGCATTGTCCATGTCTTTTTCCCGACGTCGAGCGGCAGTAAAGTGGTTGTGCTATCAGAGGACGGTATTTGGCTCAGTATGAGCGTACAAGTCGCGAAATTGGCGCTACTTGCACTGGATTCTTCCATGTTAAACGATACTGCAGATGTGTATACGCTCAGAGTGGTGAAGAAGCTCACAGAGTGGCATGCGGGGATCACAGCAGCGTGTTATGACTTCAAGAGCTCTGTACTGATCGTGAGTGGAGGGATGAAAAACCCCAGCTCCGAGACGCACGCGTCGTCATTGAGTGTTTGGAAAGTCCCGAGTGATAACGACGATAAACAACTTGGTGAGCTGCTGGACTTCACGATCATTGGAAAAGGTCCAACAAGTGAAGGAACGATGACGAGTGAGGACGAGACGAAAGAGCTCTCTGGGCTCGTATCAAGGACAGAAAAGGAGAAGAAGGGGCTGCTGGCAAGTGTCAAGAGCACGCTATGTGCCCCATTGAAGATGATGGTAGGCAGCGACACGATGGACACGTGTGTGACGCCAGGCTTTATCCATCATCTTGCAATGGCACCTAATGGCAACTTTGTGAGCATGGTGGACGACCTTGGAAGGATTGCAATCCGTCAAATTGACGCGTGTGCCGACGTGTTGAAGTGGCACGAAGTGGAAGACGAAGTGATGACGCGCACTCGTGGAATTGCTGTCAAGATGGTCGTGTGGCTCACGTCGGAGCTCCTGGCCATGACGTTGTTAAACAACAGCGTCATGTACTTGAAGTTCTCGACGCACTTTGAAGACGAGACAACGTCGTTGCCAGACACGAGTTCAAGTGAAAGCGAGGAGACCTTCACACCATCTGCTCGCCTTGTTCTCATCCGTGCAAGACACTTTCGACCTGCAATGGACACTTCAACGTGCAGTGTTCAAACCCTCGCGTTTGATGTAAACGTTTATCCGCCAAGCGAGACGCAGAGTGTTGCTGGGTTTAAAGCGTGCGAACTTGTCGTTAGTGGCGACGTATGGGCTGCGAATCAGGTTGAGAATGTGACTATGAAGCCGTTCCTTGAGTTGCTCATGGACGCACACAAGATTCAAGACGCTTTGGAGGTGATTGCTCTGTATGGAGGAGACGACAGTGACGTCAATGCAGACACGATCCATCGACGTGTATGGCTGCAGTATCGAGAGAAAGCTGCTCAGACATATGAAGACGGAAACGACGACGACAAAGCATCTCGTAGTGACTTAACGCTTGAACACTTGGTGCTGTTATCCACGCATTTGTATCATCGTGGAGAACGTGATGAGTTTTTGAATGCTTTGAATCATCTACGCGCCATAGCGGACAAACGATGGGTACTTGACGAATGTTTGCATCTTGTTGTCGATGACTCAAGTACAAACATGAAGAAGCTTCTTGAGCTTGCGTGGGATGCATGGACCTGTTTGAGCAATGGCAACGAAGTTGATACCGAACTCTTGCGAGAGAAGGAGGATCTCCAGCGATTTTTGTATCGACTCGAGACATTGCAAAGGATTTTGTGTGAAGAAGAAGACGGCGCGACGGCAGTTGCTAATGACCACCTTTTTGACGGAGCTGCTTTTGTTTCCTTTCGCTCGTCATCGATTGTACCAATTGCACGACAATTTGCACGAGAGGGACGAGTTGCTGCCATGAAGATTCTACTTCATCGACACGGATGGAACTTGATCCCTCACTGGCTCGACATTCTCGAGCTGCTTCCTCCGTCAGTCCCACCTTCGACGTATGCGGCTTTGCTTCCGGCAATTCCTGTCGATAACGCAGACAATGGAGAGGTTTATACCCTGCAGAGTTCAAGTGCTCAAGACGAGGACGATCATGACTCGGTACAGCGACTTGAACTTCTCGAAAAGAACCGACTTTACGATCTCACGGATGCAGAGCTCTTGGCCTTTGAAACTTACGTCAACGTTGAGTGCGAAGAGCGTCATTCCGCATACGGTGCATGGCTTTTGAAGAAGATTATGGAGCTCGACACGCGTTATGGACAGCTTGCTTTTGCCTATGAACTGAGTAGATTCGCTATCAAGTGTCTGTCGGGATGGTCCAATGACGATGCCAAGAAACCGGTCCAAGAACTCGCGCTGCACACGGAGCGCTTATACAAATGCGTCTATGTCATGCACGTATCTCCATGTTGTTTGCTGTCGCTAGAAGACTGGTCAAGACTATCCATGCACGATCAAGCCATGATGATCGTAGGTACTGACGACAAGGGACTTGCTGGAGACGTTGCAGCCATCGTCGCTTGCTTGGAGGAAGTGTTTGTTGCTCAACGTCGCGATCGCACGTATGCACTGGACGAACTTCTCGCATCCGTCGCACAAACAACAGCCGCCAAGTCGTCGCTACCGAGTTTAACACTTGCAGCCCAATTGATCCAGCGAAGTAACCCCTCGATTGCGTCAAGTGATCGCTGGATCCAGAACAATGCGCAGCTCCTAAAGACGGCGCTCGATGTTGTGTACTCGGTGAATGTTTCGGACATAATCGGTGGCAATTTGCCAAGTCCAGACAACAACGTTTATGGGCAGTGCTACCTGCCACTCATCGAGCAATTATGGACGATTTTCCAGTCTCTACCTGCTCGAAGCGCAAGTGATTCACCAGAGATGGCTCTACTGCAAGTGGCTGTGGACGAAATGGAGGATTTGCTCATCTCAGTGGATGTACTGAGCAAATACGGCGTGGTCTCGTCACCCAGGGAGCTCAAGTGTCTTGGAAAGACCGACGATGCCATGAATGGCACCACGAGTGTTGGCCCGCTGTGTTTGCTCGAGCAAATGTGCTCGTTTGCCTTTTGTAGTGAGCATTCGAGCAAGGAAAAGGGAGGACAGTGGCTCGACGTGCTACAAGATGCCGTCAAGCTGAAAGAACATGCGTTTGGCGAGCGATTAAGCCAAGAAATGATCTTGGACGTTGTTTTGAAGCATCTCCTTGCCTCTGGCTTTGCCTACGTTGAGGCAGCCCACGATCTCGTGAACCATTGGATAGCGTCGGACGGAGATGCTGTGGAACACGTGCTTGATGGTTTGTTAGTGGCAATTCGACGAAAGCTTGACACTGTGACTGGATACTCGGAGGATGCACGTCCAAGTGACGACTATAAAGCTGCTATGAGCTACATTGACATTGTTCGACAATTGCTTTGTCTCTCCTTGTGGGATGAAGGAGATCGCGCCGTGTCTCGAGGGAAAGAACGCTACGAGAAGAGCGTGTCGAAGGAGCTGGACATAGTCCACGCGTGTGAATTGCTCGACTTGTTGACGTATGGCACGATCAAAGTGTCTCCTTCCCAGCTCCGATCGAGCGAAACATCTGAGAGCGACGAGACTCAGCGACTGGATGTGGTTTGTCAAGTCTTTGTGAGCAATCCGAGCAATTACAAACCGTCCGTGCGAGCCAAGGAATGGCTCACGCAACATGCTGTGGGCTCGAAAGAAGGAGAAGTAGCGACCGATGTGTGGGATGAACCTCTCGCTGCTGTGATGCACTTGGCGACTTTGTTGCGTGTGGAGTCCCGGAAGCTCGAGATTTGGATGAAAGGCGCGTATGCGGCTTTGTATTGCATGGACTACGAGGTTGCGTACGATCTGACCATGCAGGTGATTGACGCGATTCCCGACGACACGGAGCAAACTGCGGCTCATAGTGGCGATGGCGATGAATTGACGCTACTGCACTTGGTCTCGCTCGTGCTCGATCTCGTGTCGGCTTCGTCGTTCCGATCGTGGGGGAAAAAGCGCACACTATGCTGCGCATTGTTGAGTGCAGCACATGCTCCTTCCATGGATCTTTTCGCACACCAAGTGACGGACTTGGTGCTTTCGTGGCTGGAGAAGATTGAAGCGATCCAGGCTTTGATGGGCGAGCTTGGCTTGTCTGATACTGATGTGATGCAACGACGTCAAGATGGTGGGAAGAGTGTTGCCAATCCAGAGACTGTGCTCTTGAATGAACTCAAGGTGGTCGTGGACTTGCTGTACGAAGAAAAGAAGGATCGGCCGTTCCTCTTGCGATTGCTGCAGCGTGGCGTTCAATTGACTTTTGTGCTATTCCACAGCATTGACGAAGGCGAGAAACTCGACAAGAAGGAGCTCATGTCGACGTATCTTGAGCAATTGATCCAACTTTGCGTGGATGAAGCAACGGAGATGGCAACAGCATCCGCTTCTAGTGACTCGGACAAGTGGCGGCAGTATATGGAGCTGGGCTGTAGCTACTTGGTCGTGCTAAGCGACCTTAACGACGACGACGACAGCTTCGAGTCGTTTTGCACTGACAAAATCCTCTCTCGAGTGTTCCTGGATCCAGTTGCATCAACTGCTTCATCTCGTACAAGAATCGAGCCAAATGCCGTCCTCGTTCGTAGCTTGCACCACTTTTTTCTACTTGAAGCATCACACGCCACGACGGAAAAGGACACGGAGACGTTGGTGCATTGCCGTGAACGTTTCGAGGCCTTGTCTTGTTCGTACGAGTTAGCACGGCGAATGATAAACTGCAGCATCACTTCCCCCACTGGCACGTTGAACGACGCAATGTCCCGAGCGACAAAGCGACACTTGGTCTACATGAAGCTGGCTCAACGATGCCAGGAACGGCTGATCTCACAGAAGAAATCGCAAGAGCTGGAGCAAATGAGCGCATTCTTCAACACGGAATTGGACCTCGACCGCTTCTCGCACGATGAGAGCTACCGCAGCAAGCAGATCATGGCATTGGCCACGAAGAAGGAGCATTTGCAGCTGTCGAGACAGTTTGCGAGCAAGTACGGCATTGATGAGTACGAATGCGTCTTGACGTACATCAAGACTGCACTCGTGTGTACGCGAGATTGGGACGAGGCTGGACGCCATGAGCAGTTGGATCGGGCATTTGCAATTGACGACGTGGATATCGTCGAAGAAGCTTTGGAAAGACCGGAATCCTTTGGCCACTTTCTGCTCAAAGGAGGGACAGCCGGAAGTCCAAGTCTGTACGAAGCGATTGATGGCACGGATCATGTCGGAGTTTTGCTCGTCTTGCGCATGGTATTGGAATGCTCGAAGCGACTGCATCAAGAGTCTGCAGTGTCCATGGCACGTGACGAGAAATCGCTCTTTCCTCTCTCTCAAGCTGCAACCGACCGACTCACGCTCTTGTTCATGTGCTTGAAGAAGCTCAAAGACATTGTGGACTCACTTGATGAGAATTATTCGATTGACCTCAAGCTTGTTGTTGCCGCCACTACAAGCACCGAGCTCTTGACTCCTTTATCGTGCGTCGATCCTCAAGCTATGCTCGCTAGGCGACAAGTGGCCGTTGAAGCCGTACGACCTCTTCTTACCATGCAAACCATCAAACTTGTCACGAAGATTTTGCGCAAATTGCATCGCGTGACGTCGAGTTCCATGGTTATGATCTACATCAACGATCTCCTCCTGGGCATATGGAATGAACATGGGGCTTTAGCTACCAGTGACGCTCAACGCGCAGACTTAGCAACGTACGCCTACGAGTCGTGTGTACCATGTCTTTCCGTGCTCTCAAACGAGCACTTGATGCTCTTCCATTGCTTGTTCTTGGATGGAGCAAGCACTGAATCTCTCCCCGAGTTAGTCGCACATGTCAATCTTGCAGACGAGTTCTACGGACAGCAATTCCATGGTCTACAGCGCTATGGTGCACTGCTGACACTTCAAAAGCGCGTGGACGTTGTAGCAGATACACTGTCGCTTTTCCAGTCAAAGTTTACGTCGTGGCAAGCTTCAGGATCACGCTCCAACGTGTCATCAGCTTCATCCACCACTTCGTCGTCGTCCGTGTCCTGGGACCCAACGCAACTGAAGCGAAAGGAGCAGGAACTGCGCTATCTGGAACGTAAATTGGCCGAAACAATGTGCTGTCTAATGCTCAGTGAACTCCAGCAGATGGTGGACGATGGGGAAAGCAAGACCAAGTCGCGGGTCGAGTCTGTGGCAATAGCTGTGAAGACGTGGTTTGCCATGGACTCTCTCCAACAAGCAGCTAACGAAGAGTTTCTGCACAATGCCGTCTTGAGGAAAGTGTGTCTGTGCGTCAATTCTGTGGATCTTGCAAGTCTCGTCATGGAACTCGTACTGCGTGCAGGTGGAAGCAAGTCTAACGCTGATGATGCCACGCATGCAATTGGTCAGAGCTACAAAATGGCGGTGATGAACGTGGTAAATCGGTGCATGAGCTCAGGAGACGACGAAGCACTGCAGTCTGTACAATGGGTCGAACGTCTTGCATGGACGTGGGCCACAGGGTCGTCCACTTCTAGTTGCAGCCAAATGACTGAGCTCATGAGCTACTTCCACGCTACTTCGCTGAGCTCCCGCAACGAAAAGTCCAACGCATTTGCAGTTTATGAGCGTCTCGTCATGCAACTCACGCAGTCACCGTCGACGTTGCTGAAGGAGATTGGGGCGAGTCGACTTGGAGAGATACAGGCCTCTTCTGATGACACGTCGAGTACAAGGATGGTCGCAGTCGTGCGGGAAGCTGTGCTGGGTCAATGGAAAGAGCTGATTTTGCTCAAGGAAGAGCAGCAAAAGTGGACAGAAGCTGCAGTCTTGAGCCACGTGTTGCTGTCATCTCGCGATGATGATCAAGGCAATGATGCGGTATGGGACTTTGGCCTTCGCGTCAAAGCTGTTTGGTCTGCAATCGTCACAAAGCACAAGATGGAGGAAAGTGCCGAAGCGCAGCATCTTTTCAAGGTGCCAAGCCACGACATACTGCACCGCTTTCCTCTCGTGTTTGAAGAGCTCCTCGCTTTTGTTGAGACCTGTTGCTGCCAGGAAAGTCCCAAAGCTTTGCGGTTTGCAGAAATGGCAACGCTGGCATTGAGTACTTTGCTGGTTTACCACGACAATGTACGAAGCGAAGCAGGAGAAGTTGCACAAGTAGACACTTGTGCGTGGCACAAGGAGCAAAGGTTTGCAGTGCAAGCACGTGCTCATAGGCAATTTCAAGTGGACACTGTGATCGAGAGGTCGACGACACCATTGAAAGAGGAAGTCACAGCGTGTTATGAAGCTCTCTTTGCACGAGGTGTCTGGGGTGCTAGACTCTTGACTTGGTACACTTCGTATGCGTTTGCAGCGCTTCGTAGCAAGAAAGAAGCTACGGAAGCGGTGGTCTTGGCGCAGTGGGAAGCCAGCAACATCGACAGAGCAATTCAATTGCTGCTGATGTGTCCATTTGATGACCTACGCGAAAAGTACATGGAGCGTCTTTTGCAGGCTGTAAGACAACTCCCACAAGGATCGAGCAACTGGTTTCGAACTATGGAGCTTGCGCTTTTGCGCTTTGACGTTGCAGTGCTTGTGCAGTACGGCCTTCATGCTTCAATGGTGGAGTTTCTACGAAAAGATTCCAACCACGCTTCCACACTTTGGACGTCCAGCGGTGCCTACGTTGTGTGCGCGTTAGTGACACAGGGCGAGTTTGCAGCTGCTGGTCGGTTAACGTGTGCGTTGCGCCGCACACATCCGCTGCTTTGGGATGGTGAGAATGCACGTCTGCTGCTTGCAAGCTATCTCCGGTCCCTTGCGTCTGTGCATCACACGAATATCAATGACACCGACCTCTCTCATCTGCAACACGAAGTGTACACTCAGACGTTCACTCGCTTTGCAAATGCACTCCACTAGAGTACGCATATTGACTATTTCATGCAATCAAATGACAGCTCGTTCGTTTACATGACACTTTTTCTCGTCGTGCATCACCTGCTTCTTCTATACGTTGAGCTTGAGCAAATCCACGATGTGCGGGTTCCGCCAGTCTTTGCTCGGATCCTCCAAGTGCTCTTCAATGTCCACCACATCCTTCTGCACAGTCTGCTGTAGTCCTTCCGTTAGCACCTTTGCAGCTCCATCCGTCACCTTTAGACGGTTCTCCATGCGAGTCCAGCCACGTTTTACGTCCTTGAGTAATAATTGCAGCCCTGTTTTATTGTCGTGACTCAGCTCCTCGTTGTCCACCTACAAATAGCTTGTCAAACCATCAAGCTCAAAATAACTTGACACGACAGAAAAACTTACCGTCAATATACAAGCTCGCGAGCAATTTTGCTCGATTTGGTCGGCAACTTTTTCGGCAAAGTGGCTGAGTCCATTGCCGGAATCAGAGGACCCATTTCCGACGTAATAAAAGCCCACGATCTTCAACTTTTGACTCTTTTGACAATGAGCGTCTACCATTGCACACGCCACCTCAACGAGCGGTGCGAGCGGAGCTTCGTGGTGAAATAGCGGCACAGCGTCGGAAATGACAAAGTGCTGACCCTGTTCTTGACCCAGAACGATACCGCAGACCGAGTTTGCAGGTCGTTTGGCTGCGTGCAGCATCAGCTTCACGTACGTCTGCGTCTGCACCAAGTACGAGTCCGACATCAGGATTACAAAATGCGAAGGTTGTGCTGCGACTTTGTCTATATTATAAAGAGTCTCAAATTGTATTTCTTATCAGAGGATGTCAGTCAAACAAGGGAATAAAGTGACAGCCTTCAAATGATGTCATTCTTGTGTGGCTAATACGACGTCGTAGTGCGAATGCCTTGAGGACGGCGATGGACCGCAAGCAAAAGTCCCGTCGCTCTCCATCGATCACTTCGTCCTCGTCGTCATCCTCATGTAATGACGAGGATCATGAAGTGTCTTCTACATGCAAGAAACTGCGTTTTCCACCAGTAACAGCTCCCGTTTATCCTCCAAAAGTGCACCGTGCAGTGTTTAATGCGAAGAAAAAATACCGATCAGGTAGCTACTACATGGTCTGACGACTACAATGAACGCTAATTGTTGTGACTATGCAATGCTTGAGTGTGGTGTAGATATTGACCCAACTGCTTGGAATCGGGAGGGGTTTGCAGGCTCCGATGTGTGCGAATTACCACTGGACGAATCCATCGTTGTCAAACGTGAGCATTGTAGTGAATTGAGTGTACAGCGCTTCATCGACGAATACGAACGCCCATATGTACCCGTAGTGATCGATGGCATTCCAGAGACTGACAAATGGGGCGCTGTACGACATTGGAAGCTCAAGAAGCTGCGTAAATACTACAAGCGTGTGGAGCTCAAATGTGGTGAAGATGACTATGGAAAGTCCATTCGCATGAAGTTCAAGTACTTTATGACGTACTTGAACCACCAGACGGATGACAGTCCGCTCTACATCTTTGACAGTACTTTCGACGACCACGAGGACACCAAGCCATTGCTCGATGACTACATAGTGCCCAAGTATTTTCCCGAAGACTTGTTCTCGTTGGTTGGTGAGGACCGACGACCGCCATATCGCTGGTTCTTGGTTGGACCCAAGCGATCAGGTACTACATTACACGTGGATCCGCTTGGCACAAGTGCTTGGAACACTTTGATTGTGGGGCGCAAGCGATGGGTGCTCTTCCCGCCACATGTACCAAAACATCTTGTGAACGGTAAACGGCACATTCGTGATGATGAAGATGATGAGGCTGTCAACTATTTCATGGATCTATTGCCACGTCTAAAGCGAGCTAATTCACGGGAAACACTGCAGTGCGTCGAGTTTATGCAGTATCCTGGTGAGACTGTGTTTATTCCCGGTGGGTGGTGGCATGCCGTGTTGAATGTGGACGACACCGTCGCAGTCACCCAGAACTTTTGTAGCTCGCAGAACTTTCCCGCAGTGTGGCGCAAGACACGAAGCGGTCGCAAGCGCATGGCAGTCAAATGGCTCCGAAAGCTGGAAACTCACCATCCAGAATTGGCGGCAATGGCTACGGAGCTCAACACGATTGACAAGTACGTCATGTACAGTAAAGAACGTGGCAGTGACAACTCTTTGTCGTCCAGTTCGCACAAGAGAAAGAAAACTAGCAGCTACAGTGACGAAGAGCTAGAAGAGTCTTCAAGATCTTCGCACCACCACAGCAAGAAGAAGAAGAAGAACTGCTAACCATGGAATTGGCTGATGTCTGCTAGAGACATCAAGAATGCATGTAGACATAGACTTTTTTGCATATCAGTCACATTGCTATCCGTAGAGCGACGCATGTATGATGACTTTTGTGAGATTTGTCGTTAATCGGCACTATACGTGCGTGCGTTTTCGCGAATCATTACGTCGCGCTAGTTCACAAAGTTCAGATTTCCGGTGTATACAATGTACACGTCAAGATGCTGGAACGAGTCATGAGTTCTCCTCTGTCTAAATACGTGTCAAACGTCGTACCTAGACTCGATCTTGGGGCACGGGCGCTGTGTGTAGACGCAAGCCATGCAGTCAACAACGTCGAACGTAAGCGAAAAGAGAAGAAGACTCGCTCGTACTAGATTTGCAAACCCAAGTCTCATAAGCGGCGCAACGACCGCGAGTGAGCATGGCCATATGGCTGGGTACAAGCGTAGAGTGCAAGTCAGAAGACTCGGAACCTTAAAGTATCCAAGAGATCCTTCTAGCGATGTATGCTATCGTTCAAGATCGCAAACTACAAGACGTATGTGAAGCGACTGCAGGTCTTGTAAGGCACGTCGTGGCTCTTGCTACAATTCTACGCTGAGCCCTATTGAAAGCGCATAGAACGCGTGGCCTTCAACGTAATAGCAAAGCGCATTGTTGTAGCAGCACGGAAGAACAAGCGCATCCGGTAAAAGGGTTGAGACAGAGCGTATGATGATGACTTTACGGACGAAATCAAGGTCCGTACGGTGTGTTCAAAGTGCCCGCAGATGTCTGTTCTATACCTTGACAATACCAAGGTGTCGAAAATGAGCGCGTACGCACGCACGTATACTCAAGCCAAATTTCAGTCTGAAGAAACGAGTAAAGTGCAACGCGCACCATTGAGACATCCTGTCAACCTACTGCAACTGCTCGTGGTCGTACATGGCCAGAGGATGCATGACAAAGGATCAGAAACAAAGTTTTGCTCAACAGATGTGGTTAAGAGTAATTGACAGCCACCACGCTCGTTAAACAGTCATTTTCCAACTTGCAAGGCTCCTGACAAGACCAACGCCAGTCCATTATACTATCTTAGCATGGCTTGGCTCCATTCGATTGCTCTTCTTGCCGGTTGGATGCTCGCAACATCGACGGCTGAAGAAAAGGGGATCCCCGGTGGCTACACCTCTCAAGACATTACTACGGCCGACACTGACGTTCTAATGAAAGCTATGGGCAACACAACTGCGTACAGTGAGGGCGTGGCCACCATGATCTGCCTCCTTACTGCTGAAAAACTCGAGACACAAGTTGTGGCGGGGACGAACTACAAGTTTGTAGTGGCAGGATGCGCTGTGGAGCACGAAGACGAATTGGGCGCTTGCTATGACCGCAATTGTGCCCAATCTGAGTACGAGGTTGTTATCTACTCGGTGCCATGGGAGGGATTACTCCAAGTGACGTCAATCGTCGCATTAGACATGTAATCAGCTTGCAACCATGCGGACAGCATTGTCTTGAAGTAAGACATCCTGATACTTGAGCGAGTTGCTGCGTTTGTGCGTACACTTCAGAAGGGATTTGCGTTGACCAGGTCTCATCGTTGTGACTTCTGTCGTTCATTTTTCAAGAGCTAAAGCTGCGATCAAGCGCAGTGAAGCGATACAATCAATATACATGTCTTGAGCCTAAGCTGTCTTTGCTCGTAAACTACCATCACTCTTTCTTTGCAAACTTCATCTACCTTCTCATCACTATGACAGGATCAAATGCTGTTACTTTAGGGGTAATGCGCATGACACGCGTAGCTTCATCCCATTAAACTCCTTGATACCACAGACGCATCAGCCACGGACTGGAAGAGCTGAACCAATAGGATCTCTTGTGCAGTGAGGTACTTGCCGCCAAATGCCTCAAGCTGCAGATGCTGCTGTCGCTCCTTGAGCTCATCGTCCTTGGCTGCTTCGACGACCGTCTCGTCCTTTGCCTAAGGAGCAAATGTCAATATATGTAAGGATTGTAGAACTACAACATTTGCGCCGTAAATTAATGATGATGACTGGAGGCGAGCAGCTCTGAAAGAGGAAAATACGGAAACTCCAAAAGCGTAGAGCACAAATCGGCTGTGAAGCGGCTACTGGTCTGGTACATGTCTGCAGTAGAAACTGTAGTGGATGCAGCTGCAAAAAATTGTCGGCAGTTGGTGTTCCCAGTGGTGGCAATTATTGGCTTTTTCATCGTGTTATCGCAAGATACAATGCTAGGAAGCGGCTGCATGGTATCATCGTCGGCTAGCCTACGTACAAAGTGCAGCTGTGAATTCTATCGATGGCTACATTCTTGGTATTGACCGCCACTCGCAGACTATCCTGATCCACAAAAACACTGGAAAACTCGTGCATATCGACTTTGGTGTCGTGTTCGACCAGGGAATGGCTCTATATACTTCCGAAATTGTTTCTTTTCTTCTCGAGATGTTCGTACATGGCCCACTCCACCGCTGGACGCTTTCGCCCTTCAAGGTACTCAAAATTCAAGAGGGCGTTGAACGAGAAGGTACAAAATCTACTGGTCGCTCTCGAAGCTCGAATCGCTCGAACAGCAACAATGCAGTCAACGATTATGATTGCACTCAATCTGTAGACAAGATACAAGCGGAACCTGGAAGTACGGATGCGGCGGCTCGAGCTTTGTTTCGTGTAAAACAATAGCTGGAAGGCTATAAAGACCCAATCAGACCATTCACGATTGGTGTCATCCGACGTTCTTCTCAAAACCTCCATGGCTATGTCAATATTGCTCACATGAACGAGCAGGATGAGTCTGTCGCTGCAGCAACAGGAGATCTGCGTGCACACCACTCTCGTGGATGGGAAGACTGTTACGCTCCGTCAAAGCGAAGCACTGTCCGCTTCCCTTCTGCTAGCCCCATATTCGCATGAGTCCTTAATCCTACCCGTGCGTCTACAAAAAGCTGCCGGACTCTGGCAGCTGAGCTTAGCTATAACACTTGATGATCTAAGCCTCAAGTGATTGGGTACGTTCCAATGGTCTTATACACCCACATTGGAGTCTTGTCAGGAGCTGAAAATGGAGGCACAGCTCTGCTAGATTCGTGACTCTGATGCGTGTGGGCGACAATGTTCCGTAGCAGCGTCCGACAAAGAAGTATCTCACCTGGTCTCTCTTTTGTTTGCCTTCCACACGATCACAATTTCTAGCCTACGCTCAAGACAAATAGCAACTGCTCATGGTCGTACATGGCCAGGGGATGTATGACAAAGGATCAGAAGCAAAGTCTTGCACAACATATGGGGTCTAGAGTAATGGTGACAGACAGCACAAACGGTCCGCTTGTTGAGTATGTAAAGGGCAGTCACTTTTCAACTTGCAAGGCTCCTGACAAGACCAACACCAGTCCATTATACTACATTCCAGCCTTCACACTCATGGCCTGGCTCCATTCGATTGCTCTTCTTGCCGGTTGGATGCTCGCATCATCGACAGCTGAAGAGTATACGACTCTCGGTGGCTACACCTTTCAAGACATCACTTCGACTGACATTGACATTCTAGTGAGTGCTATGGGCAACACAACTGCGTACAGTGAGGGCGTGACCACCATGATCTGCCTCGTTGCTGCTGAAGAACTCCAGACACAAGTTGTGGCGGGGACAAACTACAAGTTTGTAGTGGCAGGCTGCGCTGTGGAAGACGAAGACGAATTGGGCGCTTGCTATGACCGCAATTGTGCCCAATCTGAGTACGAGGTTGTTATCTACTCGGTGCCATGGGAGGGATTACTCCAAGTGACGTCAATCGTCGCATTAGACATGTAATCAGCTTGCAACCATGCGGACAGCATTGTCTTGAAGTAAGACATCCTGATACTTGAGCGAGTTGCTGCGTTTGTGCGTACACTTCAGAAGGGATTTGCGTTGACCAGGTCTCATCGTTGTGACTTCTGTCGTTCATTTTTCAAGAGCTAAAGCTGCGATCAAGCGCAGTGAAGCGATACAATCAATATACATGTCTTGAGCCTAAGCTGTCTTTGCTCGTAAACTACCATCACTCTTTCTTTGCAAACTTCATCTACCTTCTCATCACTATGACAGGATCAAATGCTGTTACTTTGGGGGTAATGCGCATGACACGCGTAGCTTCATCCCATTAAATTCCTTACCGTCCAGGTCTTCCACAGCTCGATTCATACTCTCCGCGCTACGTAGTGTCACGAAACCAAAGCCACGGGCAGTGATGCGCACAGTTTCGTATCCAAGGTATTGAAACAGGAATGAAAGTTCTTCACGGGACGTGCCTTGCGGCAGGTTGCCCACGTACACTTCAAATGGATGAGGCGCGGAATGAAAACGGTCACCACCTCTACCCGAATTTCCACCGCGATTCCCTCCGCGATCACCTTCAAAATCCCGTCCTCGGTATCCGCCATTGCTTCCCCGTCGACGAGTGTCCAAGTTAGGCGGCACCTCCGCATGACCCCACCACACGCTGTGAACAATGACACCTTCAGGATTCCCATTTTCATCACGTGTTGGAACCGTCAAAACGAGGTTCTCACCTTCACGAATAGGTACACGGTGCTTGAACTCATCCTGGAAGATTTCTTCAATGAACACGAGAAAGCCAGTCGGCACGATCGTCAAGCGCAACGTAAATGGCTCACCGAATGTCAGTGGAAAGCGTGACAGCGGCTGCGAGCAACCCCATCGTCCATCAATGTTGCTGTTTTGAATGATATGTCCTCCTCGCTGGCGTCGTGGATTAAAGTGATACAGCACTGTGCCAGGATACGGCGCGCCGCTGAGCATACTCGCTTGTGTGCTCACATTAAAGCAGCAACGCGAAGACCTTGGCGGTAAAGTGGCATGAATAATCAGCGTGTTATTCGTCGCAAAAGCTACTTCCGATAGGACGAGATCCAATGGAGATCCCGTAGACGAGTCCCAGTCTTCACTTTTCAAGAAACTCTCCAAGGGCAATTGGATCGACGTGCGTCCTCCCTGGATCTTGATCTCACCTGGTTTATCACTCTTTGTACTCTTCGGTCTCTTCACACTGTGCACTCCACCCACGACACTGCCGGAACCTCCTCTCAAAATGTCCGTCAAAGGGTTCGTCCTCTTCACAGCCGCCGAAAGCCCCGCCGTTCTCGCCACTCCTCCTGCCTTTTTAGTCATCACCAGCTTGGCTCGTTCCACTGCCGACATGGCAGACTTGGCACCCGTAGTGGACCCGGCATTTGTCCCATTTCCATTGCTACTGATCCCCCCAGTTGAGGATGACGACCGCTGAGCCAAGAAACTCTGTACCCTTGCTCTGTCCGATGAGACCTGGCGCTTGGGCGTCGTAATGGACGGCGGCGTGATGCCACCAGCTGCAATTTTTCCCATAGACACCATTGAAGTCTTGCGAGCCAATGGTGCTCCCCCTGAAGCTTTAGGGGACGCATTGACGCCGGACGGAGCTGACACACTCAAGTCAGAGCTTGTGCCATTAGCTCCGGAGCTGGATACCACAGACGCGTCAGTCACGGACTGGAAGAGCTGAACCAATAGAATCTCTTGTGCAGTGAGGTACTTGCCGCCAAATGCCTCAAGCTGCAGATGCTGCTGTAGCTCCTTGAGCTCGTCGTCCTTGGCTGCTTCGACGACCGTCTCGTCCTTTACCATTGAACAGTTATGACGTAGAGCAGGTTTCTAAAGAGCAAATGTCAATTTATGTGAGAATTGTATAATTACAACATTTGCACCGTAAATTGATGATGATGATGATGATGATGATGATGATGAAGTTGCTACTCCTGTTCGTAGCTATCGTGTGTGGCGAAGATCGAGGCAGCAGAATCGAAGAAGCTATTGACGCTAAAGCTCAAGAGGTCAGGCGCATTTTTTCAGGTGTGGAGCAGCAGCTGAGCGCCGCAGAGCAAGTAGTGGACCTTTTTGTATTGGAGGACGCACAACTGCAAATGGCTACGCTGGAGACAAGAGCCAAGTTGCATGCGATCCAAGAAGAAGTGGATAGCGAGATGAAGGAAGCAATGAAGGAAGTGGAAGATATGAGACAGGCGGCAGTGGAAAGTGCGAATGTATGGAGGAAGACATTGCAGGGACTTGAAGACGTGACACAGAGGAACCAGCAGACGTTGCAGAGGATAAGGGAAGAAAAGGAAAAGGTGAGACAAATGGAGGGAGACATAAAGATGCAGGAGACGCAAGTGAGTGAGGCAGTGAAGGAGCTGGAGATGTTGCAGGAGATGGAGAGGCAGCGAGAGCTGGAGAAGGAACCAGAGGTCAACGTGGAAGAAAAGATAAGACAGCTGCACGAATTGGAGAGACGACAGAAGCTTGACGAGCAAAACGAGATGGAAATAGAGCAGGAAATGAAGAAGTTGCAGGAGTTGAGGCAACAAGTCGAGTTGAATGAGCAGGATCTTAGCCGCGAGCTGGAAAAGCCCGAGATAGAGAAACTACGTGAACAGAAGAAAGTACTGGAGGCGAGTAGCTCTGAAGTGAAAGAGAAAACTACTGACGTGGACAAGGACGTAGAACACAAATCGGCTGTGAAGCGGCTACTGGCCTGGTACATGTTTGCAGAAGAAACTGTGGTGGAGGCAGCTGCAAAAATTTGTCGGCAGTTGGTGTTGCCAGTGGTGGCAATTATTGGCTTTTTCATCGTGTTAACCGTCATCATCGCGAGATACAATGCTAGGAAGCAGGCGCTACGCAACCGACGCGTTCTGTACTCTGGATATCCGAAAAGCTATCGGCCAAAACCAAAGCACGAATTAAAGCCTATCCTGACTGATGCGACCAATCTTCGACCGCGCCTACAAACTTCTATCTTGCACAATGGCTCCAACGATTTGACAGAAAGCTAAAGCTTGCGGAGGGAAGGATATGGGGCCTGTCGACATCGATAAATGCGCCGAAAGTACATGATCTCTTCGCTATGATGCTTGTACTTCTTCAAGATAGCAATATTGACACAGAATAAAGAGCAAAAAGCTCCGGAATAAGGTATAACGCCTGATTTTAGCGTCATTTACATGGGCTTACTGCGAAAGTTCTGATAGGTGCGATTCCATTTAGCGTCGGCGGATTAGAGCGTAGCACCATGGTAAAACGCTGCGCAGGAGCGCAATCTGTTCTTTCCAGTTGCTATGATGTGACCGGTTCTATTGCTTGTTGCCTCCAATGGCTAGGGAGCGTCGGACCAAGCTGTGGGCCTTGTGCTACTGGCCATCAGTATTCTCGTCTATATCTACTACAGCATCTGGGTGCTGCTCTCGGTACGCTTTCTTATATGATACTTTTCTAACATGAATGGCTAGAATATACCACAATCAGTCGCTGCTCTGACACTATACACGCTCTTGTTTACGATCGTGCTTGCTCTAGCCATTTATTGACGAAGACCATCCCATTCAGCGGTTTTTCCTGCCCTACCACTATGCCATTAGCATCCCCGCAGTGCTACTTGTGCTGCTTTTCAGCGGTGCTGCTACCTTCATTGGCATGGTCATGATCAAGGGTCAGAAGAAGAAGAAAAGTGACTAAAGTGTCGACATGGTTTGCCCGCACTGTACCCGCTGCAGGTAGCCAAGGCGTTGTGGTGTGTGTATGGATGGCATTTTGGCGTCACCTTCGTAAAATGATTAGCGTCAACGATAGCGGATAAACGCGATCCATGTTTCGTTCATTGAATATGTCTTCAATACACTAGCAGCATACTTATCTAGGCACATTTCGATTCCTGTTGACTTGGTGTTCGGACTTTGTGAGTCGAGCACTGCAACACCGCAACGGAATGTGCAGCGCTGCTTTCTCGAGTAGCAACTGCGAGGACCTATCCTTTGCGACTGCGCAATCGAAGGTGGACACTAGCTGTCAAATTACTGGGTAGCACCCTCAGCAGGAACCGCTAGCGTGCTGTCCGGCTGCGGCACCATGTAGCCCATGCTTTGAATCTGGTTGTAGCTGAAGCCCTTGCCTACCAGCTCCTTCACTACTTCGTTCGTCTGCTCTTCACGTAGCATCTGAAAGTTGGCACCACACACACATCGTCAGCGCCCATCATTTTGGCAACAAGTGTATCTCGAAACGCACTTCAATGCTCAGAGGCACTATCGTCACCAGTAGCGTCGTCGAAAATACCCACAGCCACCGGCCAGAGGTTTTGTAGCTCTATTACATCACGACAAGATGTGACTAGTGTTAGACCACATGTTGCTCAAAAATTTGTGCAGCCACAACGCACCTTGATGACAAAATTGATTCCGGATTTGACTGGACCAGACTGGCGAATCCGGGTCGGCAGGTTTACGAACAGTTCCTGCGGTGACGAGGTTTACCCAAATTGTTTAGTGCTGTGTATTCATCCAAGCAAGCAAGTATAAAGCACATCATAGCTGACGCACCTTGAGACCAGCGCTGCTCGGTCCCTTTTTGTCTTTCTCTAGCTCGCGAAGCGCTCCAATAGCCGACATGTTTCTCGTCTTTTGGTCTTTTGGTCTTTCGAATATGTCCAGCAATCCTCGTCCTCAAAACCGAACCTTTCTTATCGCATGTAAAATGTATTTTACCAGTTTCTAAGTGCAGCTTGAAGGTCCTGCAGAATGAGCTCCTCGTTGGAATGGTCTTGTGGATTGTGTTCTAACTGGAACGACTCGATGTCACCACGCTGGCACACTTGAGATTGCTTGACAATAGCTGCGAGGGATTTGGCAATTAGTGGCGCAAACGTCTCGACGAGATCGTTGTCCTGCCGCTGCTGCGGAGTGCACAAGCGTCCAGCTTCGGCAAGTTGCTGTAGAATGGCGCGACAGCAAGTTTGCACGCCGTCAGCATAGCATGCGTCCAGTGTGCTCTTCTTCAGTCCGCCGTATTTGATGCCTTTATTAGCGACAGAGTCAACAACGCATATGTCAACCGCCAAGACGAGGCGAGCTGGCTCAGCAGTTTCTTCGACGTCTCGTTTAGTTGCCGCTCGTAAAGGCACAGCGACGAGCTGGTTCACAAGATGCGAGGCAGTTCTCTTGCAGCGAAGACCATACTTCTTCCACAGCTTTCCCGTACAAACTCCTTTGGTGGCTCCGCACAAGAAGAAATCTTCACCATTGACTAGCGGAGCATGGTTGGCGAAGCGCAAGAGGCACACCTCTAAGCTGCTCTCGGCACTCGGCGCCATTTCTCCAAGCATCAGTGCAGCACAGCTGATAGAGACACATTCGTCATCATGAAATGCGTATAAGACGTCGTCTGCACTTGCGCCCAAATCTGCGACAAATCGGTCGATCGGTTCTTCGCTGTGTAGGCATTCGACAGTCGTCCTTGTCCCTTTGACATTGAAGTCAAAGCGAACTCTGACAAACGGAGGTGCGGTGTACCGCAGGCTTTGAAAGTATAACGTCAGCGTGTCTGCAGCACTCTCAAGCTCCAATGTGTCTTGTGGACATGGCATGGATAGCCGCATCTCCGTCCCAGAAAATTGCTGGTGATCTTCATCCACGATGAAATGGGACACCTTCTTCACAACAGCCGTCTCCTCCGAGTCAGGATCAATGCGAAGCTGCACATACAAAATTCCTTCCGAGTTGGAGGTCGTAGCAATCTTCAAGCACGCGTCGTCTGCATATAGCTGACTGTAAAGCATCGCCGCCTTGAGCCCAATACCTGCGTTGTCCTCATACCATTATGCCAGCTCTTTCGTACTGCTCTAAATCCACGATCACTTCAACGCACCGTATTTTCCGCTAGTACATCCTCCTCCACCTTTTGTACTCATTTTCGTTGTCTCGAAAGCGTTACAACATAGCAGTTTGACCTGATGCGGGCGCATTCCAGAGCCAGTATCCGCGCATACGATGTCAATGTTACCGGTGTCTTCGTTCAGTTTGACATTGATCCGCAGCAGCTCTAAAGGCGCGTCGTCCCACGAGCGGTTCGAGTCTAGCGATTGTGTTGCGTCCAAAGCTGGGGATAGAATGAATGCACATCATTAGCATATAGCGTCTCCTTTCTTCCCAGACTTGCTGTACCATTCTCAAACAGTTCCTTGACAGCTTGTACAAGTGCATCTCGACAATTTCCAAAGCCCAGCAGCTCCAAGTTATTGTAGACAAACTGTGCGCCACGATCTCTTCGCTTCCTATTCTGCGTCATCTGAGTGCGGAATCGCAAAAAATGATAACGATGGCGCATGATCTAGTTGAACCTTTCTTACGGCATGTCGTAAACTAGCTAGTCGCATACATGTTTGCTTTGTTGGTCTCAGTTTGGTAATGACGCTCAAAACGCTCCTCACCGATGATCAATGGCTCAGTGCTATTCACACGATGGCGGGGCTGGGTGCTGGCGCTGTGTCCACGGTACTACTGTATCCACTAGACCTGGTGAAGGTGCGCTACCAAGTGCATGAGAAGTCTGGGCACGCTTACCGCTCGTTGGGTCACGCATTTCGTTCCATTGTGGCAGAGGAGGGAGTGCGCGCATTGTTCCGTGGCATGAGTCCAGCACTCTACGGGGCGACGCTCTCATGGGGCATCTACATGCTTGTGTACCAGAATGCAAAAGAGCGTTATGCTCGAATGGCTGACGAAGGATGGATCCAGGGATCGTGGCAGCACTTCTTCTCGGGTATTGAGGCTGGGATGATCTGCGTGCCCCTGACGAACCCAATTTGGCTTGTCAAGATCCGTATGCAAGTACAAAGTAATAAACGGATGCAAGCAAAAGTTATCGGGAAAGATGCAGCCAAGAAGTTGGTGGAAAACGTGCCATATCGAAGTGTAACAGGTGCGTCTAACGTGTTGAAGCTATGGCATGTAATCGTTGAAGAAGCTTACCATGTATCATGATGTTGGTGTGTAGACGCGTTTCGGCGAATCGTAGCTGCGGAAGGTGTTTTAGCACTGTATAAGGGCATGATTCCTGCGCTGTTTCTCACGACAAATGGCGCGATAAAATTTGTTGCTTACGAGAGACTCAAGAATATATATCAGGCGCATTGGAGCCCTCATATGGACATGATTCCAACACTAGTGATGGGTGCTGTGGCACAGTCCATTGCATCAACTGCGACGTATCCATACCAGGTGATTAAAGCTCGTCTACAGCAGGGAGGACCGTTGGCGGACAAGTATACCGGCACGTGGGATTGCACAATGAAGATTATCCGACATGAAGGTTACGTTGGTTTGTTCAAGGGCTTGTCGGCAAACATTCTCAAGGTCATGCCTACTGGTGCTATCACTTTTGCTGCCTACGAGCAGATTCAGAGCACCATGAAGACTATGCTGCTGGATGATTGAGCGTCCAGAAGAGTGATGCAAAATAGTATACAATCATACTGCATCTGACAGCTAGCACAACATAAAGAAGAAACTTTGTGAGAGCACAAACACGCGTGAAAGTCTATTATATATGTAGATAGCGCATACTGAAAGAGATCAATCTCAAGCTTTCTCCAAGTCGCCCATCGTCCTCAAAACATCTCGTCTTCAACGCGGAGGTACTCGCCGATGTCTGCTTGGTGCAGCACCACGTAAGCCGTGGGCTCCAGGTCTTTACACAGCTCTGTCGCCTGTGCGGCAATACCAAAGCCTAGCGGAATATCGTTCATGCTGTAAACAACCACACCAGCGTACTGAGGTGTACCCTCCGTGATACGGCCGAGACCGGATTTGACGACATTGTTACCGTACAGGAAAGACATTTCCGAGTTGGGCTTGATCCACACCTTGTACTTAGCGTACTGGGCGAGATAGTCCAGGAATGTGATGCGCAAGTGGAACTTCTTAGATTTAGTAAGCTTGCCAACAGCTGTGCCGATACTCAGTAGTTCGTCGGTGCCCACGTTGGTAGACTGGCGCATGAGCTTTTCGCTACAGTAGTACACGATGTTGCCATGCAGACGGAAGCAGTACTTTTCGTCCGGTCGAGTCACTAGGTGTTGCACATTGCGGCCGATGTACTTGCTGATTTTCTCAAACACCGTTATCATCTCATCGTCGGTAAGTGGTCGCATGGTTGCTGCTCTCAATTGCTCTGGTGCAATGCGCTAGTACAAGATGCTGCTGTTAGTTCACTGGTTACCGACAACGTACCTTCTCAACAGCATACGTCATAGGTCAACTTTGCGTTTCATCCAATGGAAATTCTTGTTGCTACGGATTGGCGGAAATAACTTTGCGGATTGAATGGTTCGGATGCTGCATGGCTGAGGGTGCCCAGAAGCTCCATAGCTAATTTTCGCACAGGTATTGGAAATGGAAGGCAAGATCGAATCGGTTCAGGTCTTTGGCCGCAAGAAGAACGCTACGGCTGTTGCTTACTGCAAGCGCGGCCACGGCCTTATCAAGGTCAACGGCACGCCCATCGAGCTCGTGGAGCCTGAAATCCTGCGCGTCAAGACCTACGAGCCCGTGCTTCTGCTGGGTCAGCAGCGCTTCGCTAACGTACGGTGAACCTCTGCTTCACTGTTCGAGTCGCAGGCTACGCGCGACAGTTTGGTGCTGTTTACGACGATACAAACAAAGGCATATTATTGACCTGCATGGCTTCGCAGTCAACTCACCAGCAACGTCATGCTATGTTCGGACCGCTGATTGGCATGGACGAGAATGTCTTGCTCCCTCTGCTTATTCAGCTTCAAGCGTCCATCCACCGCAACACACACACATACTGCTGTGAAAGCATTTGCACCACCCAAATAATCTGTGTGCATGCTCTGTTTACCGTCGTGTAAACACCATGCTGTCGCAACTGGCTTGCACTCCCCGACCTACCTGATAAACACCATGGTGCACTGACGTGTTGTGTTTTTGGTGACGACGGTGAAATATAGGTGGACATCCGTATCCGCGTAAAGGGAGGTGGTCACACTGCGCAGATCTACGCGATCCGTCAGGCTATTGCCAAAGCCATTGTCGCCTACTACCAGAAGTGTAAGTCTCACAGCTGTCACTGAGTTTTGCTTGATGACATCCTAAATGACAGTGTCGCTGACCACTTGTATACAGACGTGGACGAGGCCTCAAAGAAGGAGATCAAGGACATCCTGCTCGCATACGACCGTACCCTCCTAGTGGCCGACCCCCGCCGCTGCGAGGCCAAGAAGTTTGGTGGTTCCAGCGCCCGCGCTCGTTTCCAGAAGTCGTACCGTTAAGCAGTGTCTTCCATCCATGGGTTGCTTCTGTTATTACCGCCCTATACCTTCGAAGTGGTCAGTATTTGCTAGCTGCGTGGTACAGCGTGCGTTAATATCATGGGCAAACTGCAATTCTCATAATAAACGTGCGATTACTTAGCGGTATTTGTTTTCTCCCATCCACTTTGTGGGTCTTATCTTCTTTCATAAATCTGGGTTTATCTCTTGTGTTGACACTATTTTCTGGTACCGGTATTGGTGTTCATATTCGTACTTAAGCGTTGTCTGCTATCCGAGTATTACTCAAGTAAGTCATGGCTGTCACGGGCAAACGCGGCGTGGGCATCCCAACAATCCTACTGCACGATGGCGAGGGAACGATCGTGTCCATCGAGATGAAGACTGGTGAGACATACCGCGGCTTGTTAGATGAGACGGAGGACAACATGAACTGCGTCATGAAGGAAGCTGTGCGCACCGACATCAATGGCAATACCACCCAAGTGGAGCAAGTCTATCTGCGCGGCAGCCAGATCCTCTTCATCGTGTTTCCAGATATATATCCTTTGCAACCTCAATTTGCGTGTGTTTATATCGACTAGAGCAGAATTCGAATCATCTGTTACTGTCACACTTAGGTGCCTTGACCTTCCGAGTGGTGTTGCTATTTGTTTGTTGCTCTTGTGATATAGTTCACGTTGAAACATGCACCGATGTTCAAACGAGTCAAGATGTGGAAGAAACACAAGGGGTCGATTCCCACACTGGGTCAAGGAGGTGTTGGAGGTGGTGCCCCAAGAGGTCAAGCTGCTGCTATCATCCGGAAGGGTAAGTTCGCGAAATGCGGTCGGACTGGCAGTGCTCATGTATTAATTCAACACTCTGTGGCAATATAGCCCAAGAACGGAGGGGCGGATTCTGAGGCAAACTACGAAGAAGGAGTGTGAAGCTTGGAGCCGTGGACAAGCCCCGCCAAAACGTCATGTTGCAGCTTTCCAGTCGCATGAACGGGACACTACTGCAGCTACTCACTCACTCACAAGCGGTAGGGCAGCCAATTCGCCATTGCCGCTCTCATTCCAACCCTTTGAGGCTCCAAGCCTAGGACGAGTCTTAGTAGACGCATGCACAATGATAAAAGAGTCGGTAAGTGGCAAAACGATCTTGCTAGGTAGCATGTGTGCAAGCATTCCTTATTCCCATTCATTTATTTCTGGGCAACGTAAATTGGTCGACGAAAGCCTTTCGACGATGTCTGACAGACCTCGAGGAACTCGCAACTACAAAACCCCACAGTGTCTGTAAGATACTTTGGAAAGTCTTTCGGTCGTAGTTGAATCTTGGGGTAGTTTTCAGCAGTGACTTCAGACGTGAACTTTCGCTTGTGGTATGATTTCCACGGCTGTGGCTCAAGAATGAGACGGCCGCCAGGTTTCAGTAGCTCATACATCTTGGCAAATACTTTCTTGATCCCTTCGTCGCCATGAAAAAGATGGATCCATTTCGTGACGCTAAAGCTGTAAGAAAGGATCGTCATATGACTGTGTACAAGAAGAACAAAAGTTGCATGAAGCTTACCACGTAATGAAGTCGTAATCCTTGCCAGCATGTGCGTCCGACACAAAATCTTCGCGCTTGAAGATTACGTTCAATGGGAACACAGAGCTGTGCAGGGATGACCAATTCTGCAAGTTAGCCCTGTCCTGCTTGCGTCAAGTAGTACACATGCAACGCTAACGTACCCAACGGTAGCCTTACCGATAGATCGAGGAACAGAATCTTGGCCTTGCATCGATGGCTTCCACAGACGAAAAGACAGTGGCATATTCTTGGCAAATGTATCGCCATCATTAGTTTCTACACTTGCTTCCTTTTCCTTCGAAACCTTGTTCGTAGCTTCCCCAGAGACGTCTGCAGAAGACTCGGCCTCTTCCTCTCCATTCGTTTTTGCTGTGGTGGACTTGATTGCCGGGATCTCACTAAAGGCCTTTTCAATCTTCTCCTGTCTTAAAATGTCCTTGAGATGTCCTCTAGCACGTGAAATAAGCTGCGGGTCCACATCCACTCCCAGCAAGTAACTTGGAGCTAATCGCTTGGCTATCGTAATCGTGAACTCCCCCGAGTTGCAGCCAATGTCGAGTCCACGCTTTTGCCCAAACCAGCTCTTGTCTAATGCAGCAAGACGTGGATCATCTTCCAGTATCCCTTGGTGCTTTTGACCTAGCCGATACGAGTAGTAACTATGCCGAATAGCAGGTCAATGGATACGCCAGAATGAAGTGAGCAGAAGATACGCACCTTCTGAAATTGCCCACACGCTGCTGCTTTGGGATCTTCTTCATCTGCTTGCGCTTCTTCGCGGTCGTAGATTGCGTAGACACCTCATCGTCTGGCACCTTACGCTTGCTCATGGTCGTGTACGACTGGGGCGGATTTTAGGACCGTCGACTATCCCTAACCCCTAGGATTATCTGTCCTGAGCTGCATGTATCTTTTAGGATGGACTCTCTTTCGTGACTTTCTTTTGTTTCTTTCGCGTACCTACTCGACGTTTAGCCCTATGAAATGCCTCCATACGTCCCTCACTGCGCAGATCGCTCTTAAACAGCATCAGCATATTGATGGTCGCGTTCATGTCGCGGTCCTAATACTTGGCGCTCTAGTCTGCGTGGACGCAGCGGCGCGCTGAAGTTCAGCAGGAACGTCACGTTGCTCGACAGGAACTACAGTCGATCCCAAAAATTCGTGCAGCTCGCAGTCTTGAATGACGGCATCCCTGCAAGAGTCTTCACATACTCAAGGCGCCGTTTCTTCGGTTCTTCGTTCCAAGTAGTAAATCGCTTGAAGCCATGTGATGATTCATCTTCGAAACTACTTGCGCGATATCGCACTCATTACTGGGGGTGAATATCGGAGTATCCAGACCGGGCGATCCTTCTTCCTTTCTTTCTCTTCCTGTTGCTCTTCTTCCGCCTCCTTTCGCATTGACTTCTTTATTACAGACACGCTCTGGAACTTTCACGTTAAATGCCAGACCATTTTCTTGACTATGGTCTGGCTACAGAACCCGCTACGCGCTTCAGTCGGTGGCATCTGGCGTAAGGATGTCTTGCATTTACAGCGCTTCCATCATGTCCGTCTCGTCGGTACTCTCGCACGCATGCATGATCGCTCTCACGAGGTTCATCTCTAGTAGCTTTAAGAGTGACTTGTACCACGACTCAGAATTAATCTGCGCGTCTGAGGAGTTTATGGCACGTCCAAACACCAAGTTCTTATCAGCGTAGTTGAGAAGAAGGAAGTCATTTTATACGCACCAAGTCCGGTCCGTCTGAATTTGTCGCTCTGCTTGAGTACTGCGTCATATCTCGTCTTGAAGAAGCTCTTCTCCATGATCGTGTCCCAAGGCGTCTATTGCTTCGGCTTGCACCCGGTCTCTGCATTAAGTTGCGTGTCACGATTCCTGCGGAAAAGTCCACTGACGACTTCTATACCACTCCATGATCGCTACTACAGCCAATGTGCGCTCAAAATCGATCGCTGCGCATCATTTGCGTTCTTACGGTTGACGTCTGGAGTGTAATACTCTCAAGAGCGAGCTCGTGAAGCAGCTAAAGACGTAGAGCGAGAGCAAATCCAGCAAGAAGTCTTTTAAGCGCGCTGTCGTATATCGCCATTGAACTAGATCTCAGGATAGGAGGACTGAAGTAGACGTGATGGCAGCGCTAAAGAACTGTGTGATGGTTCATGTAAAGAGCGAGGCAAACGATCACATCCAAGCTCTCGATATAAGTAGGAAAAGTCGAGACATTGTGAGCACGGGAAAGTATCAGTCCTGGCTATTAAGCATCTTGTTTGGAGGAAGCCGTCTGATTGATTACGATGTTGCGATGCCACTCACGAGCTCATCCTACTTTGCTGATCCAATGATCAAGTCTCAAGCTTAGGAGGGGTATAGAGCCAGCTTTATCCTCTTACATCTTATACCTCAATCCTATCCGGTTGGTACGAGGACTAACTACAACTTTCCCGTCTATCCTTCCCACTTGGCTTTTAGGCTCTCACCGCACACCTTCAAAGAGTCGGATGCAATTGCTTCTGTCGCTGGCGTCGACTGTGGCGCTATTAGCGTCACCCCTGCCGGTCTCTGGCACGGCCGTTGACCCAAAGGACAAGGGTGAGCCGCTCTTCCCGGACGGACACCCGAATATTACCTACTTGACTGACCAGAATTGGGACTTTCACTTGAACAAGACGGACAAACCGTGGCTCATCGACTTTTACCACCCCTTGTACGTCAAAGCGTAGAGTTTTTAGTGTGTGTATGTGTATGGCAATCGGACTGTCCATGAGAACTGATGGAATTGTTGTCCATTTGGAATGATGTAGCTGTCCCCATTGCAAACACTTTGCGCCTGCGTACTTCGAATTAGCGGCGTATTACAAGGCAAAGGGCGATATTTATGTGGGTGCACTAAGCTGCATGGACCACGTCAAATGTCGTCGAGTTGGTATCACGGGCTTTCCGACGCTTATGACGCTCAACTTTGACAAGGAGCACCCTCAGAAGGAAAACAAGCGAATTGTTGGGACTCACACGGTGCAAGAGGTCAAAGACTATGTCAACAACGTGATCGCTGAAGTGGCCTATAATCAGACGGGAACGTGGCCGCCAGGGTACACTCCTCCGGTGGTCAATGTCACCGAGGAGAAAGCGCCGGAGCCGGCGGTAAAGGAGGAAGCGTCGATTGCTCCCACGCCAGAGCCGTCCATTTGGGAAGAGTCAACGTTGCCTATGAACCAGACGACTCGTATTCAAGACGCTGCTTCAGCTTTTGTCTTTGGGCTTAAACAGGGTGCGTTCATGGCAAGTGAAGTGATGGATGACGAAGAACTTGACGCTCTCAAGGGGTGGCTCAAGGTCGTGTCGGAAACGTTCCCTGGTGCAACCAATCGGAAAGTTATCACGCCGCTGTATGAACAGGTCAAGGACAAGGAGCTGCTGGACTTTAACGCGTGGGATGAGATTGTCAAGAACTGGCAGGAAGGCTCCATCGCCGCATTTAAAGCTGAAGAAAGTCTGTATGACTACACAGGAGTCGAAGTTCCTGAATGGCAGCAGTTGAGCGACTTGTTCGTTGGACAAGGAGCAACGTATCGGGCATGTGCATTGTACACATGCGGGCAATGGAACATGTTCCACATGCTGACGTTGAATCCACCTGAGACGGGAGCACGCAGTGGCGAAGTTATGGTGGCAGTGGTGGCATCGATTCGTCGATTCATGAAACATTTCTTTGGGTGTGCGAATTGCCGTGACCATTTCTTGCACGAGAACACTGTAGAGACGGTGAAAATGATCGAAGATGCAGAGGACAAGCCGCTGATGCTACGTCGGTGGCTATGGCAACAGCACAATTCGGTCAACAAACGTCTGCACCATCCGATTTGGCCCAAGCCTGATATTTGCCCGACTTGTGGCACTGAAGCTGCTTGGGAGATGATTGAAGTGGACAAGTGGCTAAGTAGCACTTTTGGCTACCGTGACGCGATTGCGCCTTTGGCTAAGGCACCAGCGATTGCTCCTGTGGATACACCGGAATCTCTGCGTAAGCAGGAGACGGAGATCCCCTTGATCATTGGGACAGATAACACGGCAGTCGAAGTGGCTAAGAAGAATGCTGAGCCGACGTTTAAAGGGCCTATCACAACAGCGCCGCAGCGCAGCGACGATAAGGATGCGAAGCTTGGCAACACGAAGGCGCTTGATCCGATGGCGACACCAGCTTTGGATACATCAAAGACGGATAAGACGGCAACGAATACGGCAGAGGAGTATGCAAAGTCGGTGTCGAAAGGACCCATTGCAGTGGAGCCAAAGGGCGGCGAAGCGTATCGTCCGAAGGATGCTGAGCTCGGCATCAAGAATGCCGCAAACATGAAGGAACTAGTTGCAGACATGAAGACTGAGCCCAAGGACGGTCTACAAGGCGCTGCTGCTCCCCGTGTGACGCTTTTTGCGTGGTATGTCCTTCCTCTTGCAGCGGTGGGCGGCTACTTGCTGTTCGTGCGCTCCCGTGCATCAAAGCAAAAGGCATACCGTCAAGTCCCGCGTATGTGAATCGAAGAGTCAAAAAGCTGCTGGAGGTAAATGGAGGAAACTTAGAATTCCAATAGGACCATGCACATGACAGCAGCGCTGAGCACAAACGTGTTGTTGTATGATTCTTCTCGCGTGCATCTACTAGCGTGACGCTGTGCATCTCTTTTCTTTCCTATGTCTAGGCAAAAGTCTACCCGCCAATCTACGCGGACGTCGTAAGGTGTTCATATCCCGAGATTTCAACCCCAAAACCATGCGGATCGAAGCTTGCCTTTGTCGTTGACAGCACCTGAACTGAGCCTACCTTTAGATCCCGTACAATCTGCATGGCCATGCCGAAAAGGCTTTGACGAGCCATGAGCTCCCCACTAATTTGCAGCAATTGTGTCGAGCCGTGCACGTAAATGAGCACGCCAAAGCCACGACGAGCAATGTGCTGCTGCGCCCAATGTGCCTCCAAACTAGCGTCAAATCCGTCTTCTACGAGGAACACGAGCGAATCAGCTTTGCCGTCCACGTCACCGAAAACCAGTGCATGGTACACTTGGTCGCTCTGCACGAGCGATTGGTACTCGAAACACGCAAATTCGCCCACAGGAGTCACCACCTTTGGCTTCTTCGTCTCCATCCTCTTTACTAACGTCTCAGTGCGTGAACGATAGCGAATGAGATCGGAAATTGTGATCAACGGCACGTCAAATTTCGTGCAAAAGTCTTGCAATTGGGGACGACGCAACATTCGCCCCTTGTCGTCGTTCATCTCGCAAATGTAGCCAACTGGTTTGACACCAGCCAATCGTGCGAGGTCCGTGGCCGCTTCGGTATGTCCTGCACGAGCCATGACACCTCCGTCCTGAGCTACTAGAGGAAAGATGTGACCGGGGCGATTGAACGCGGATGGACCCACTACAGGATCAGCCAATGCTCGGATTGTGCGAGCGCGATCTGCCGCCGAGACGCCTGTGGAATTGCCCTCCTTGAGATCTACCGTGACTGTAAACTTGCATTTGTGCACCTCCGTATTCTTCTCCACCATGAGCGGAAGTTGCAGCTCGTTGATACGCTCTAAAAGTGCGGGAACACACACAATACCCGTGGAATGCCGTAGCATGAAGGCGATGCGCTCTTCGGTGGCGAATTCTGCGGCGGCAATGAGATCGCCTTCGTTTTCACGATCTTCATTGTCCATGACGACCACAAAGTCGCCCTTACGGATGGTCTCTAGAGCTTCTTCGATGGAACTTGTGCCGGCATTTTGGCCGCTAGTGGAATTACTGGTAGTGTCCATAGTATAACGTTGAATAAAGAGTGAGGAGAGCATTTACGCAATTCCAACCACTCCGATGGCGTTCTTTCTCTTAAAAAAGACCAATCAGAAATAGCCTCTTGTAAGAAAGCCACGAACATGGCTTCAATGCCACAAAGATGGACGCGCGCTTCAAGAGCAACGTGTACATTGCGCTGCAATTTTATGCACACAAGATTGTTACGCAAGTGGAAGATTGGTTGCTTGGAAGCGCATGGCTCCCGATCGCGAAGCACATGGCGTCAACGATGAACATGCAAACGCGCGTCACGTGTGGAGACCGGAGCAAGCGCGATGAAGGCAAAGGATTTGCGTCCAATTCACTCCGAGAGTTGAAGCAGCCGTTGCAGCAGTGATCTTTATGGACGAGCTAAGAGCAAAACGATCTGCTCGGAGCGCCATCAGACGCTATCGTCTGTTTGATACGTTGACCTCAATCACGACATGAAGCTGCCGAAGAAGCCGAGAATGCGCGAGAGTGTGGCACTGGATCGTCAAGTGCTACGAAACGCGTCACGACGACCGCGTTGGATTGCGCTGGAATTGCAATGAAAAAGTATCCGTCTAGGTCCGTCGTAGATGCAAGATGCTCCTCCTGATAGAGGCTAAGGTTATGTGTTATGCAGATCGGAGCGTCTCTTTAACCGCATTCCGATAGTAAAAGCGACATGTTGCCATTTTGTTGGATGCGGTAATGGGATTGACTGAGGTGCCATCATGTCGTTGAAAGATGAGGGCTGATGATTGTGGAGTATTCGTACATAACATTTACGTACAATTTACGTATCTCTGTCACTCAAATCGCTGCATTGGTTGCTCATCATGGCGAGAGGTCTGCGTATCGGCTCAAAGGCAGACGTGCTAAAGAATCTACGCTCGCTGCTTCGTGTAGCGCGTACGCGCGGCTCAAAGGAGTCCATTCGTGAGTGCAAGTTTTCGCAGCAGATTCTCGCACAGGTCCGGTGTTTAAACGCCTCAATGCCTCAAAGTTACACTTGTGGCTCTCTTAAAATGCTCATTCTTTGACAATACAACGACTAATTATCATTGCAGTACCGAGCGCGTCAGCACGAGAACGACCGGTCCAAGATGCGTGCATACCGTGCAGAAGCTAGTGACTATCTGATGCTATTGCGTGGCGTCGAGGAGCAGCGCGTACGTGGATTTTGATGATGTATCGCCTTGGGCAACATCGACTAACTAGTGTCTGGTCTTTCTCAGCATTTATGGGCTCTAGATGCTGGTCTAGAGAAGACGCTATCAGGCCAGGAGATGGTCAATCGCTCGGCGCGTCGTGTTGGTCTTGAAGTGCCAGAGATGTACTCTGAGAAAGAGGCAGAGGAGGAGCGTAAGAAGATCGCAGCGGCCAAGTATCTCGCCGACAAGCAAGCAAAGGAAGCTGCAATGGGACAGTGATTGTGTTGTGGATAGCTGGTGGCTTGATTTGTATAGACAGCAAGCAAAGCACGTAGTCGATAGACAGAGCTGACAGAAGCTCGTGGAGCAACTCAATGGCGCCACAATGTTAGTTTCCAAGCAGTTGTTGATGAAATAAGCAAAATAAGACAAGGCTATGGGCCAAGGACAAGCACAAGCGTAAACTCATCACTGACAACTATGGCAGTGCTTCTAAGGACTTTCATCGTCGAACTCGTCTCGGGAGGCGGCCTGCTCGGATGAAAGAGTAGTGAGCACAACGCGACCCTGCCGAATGTCCATGATAACCAAACGGTAGTGCTTTCCCTTTTCCGAGAGCACGAGTAGCTCTGTGGGCGAGATGTCACAGATGATGGCTACGTACTCACTGGAAGCAGGATAGTTGAGGACATATATCTCGTCGCCTTCTTGAAAGATCCAGTCTCGGTACAGGAACTTATTGCGGTAAAATTTGGCCACGGGGGTAATTTCTCCGTCTAAACACCACGCAAAGTCTCATTAGCACACCGCAATGACCACTGAAGGAGGTACATGGAACCACGTACCATTATTCAACTCCATGCGTCGTTTCTTCGTCGTATCATAAACATTCGTGAGCTCGCGCACATCGTGGTCAATCTCCGATTGGCCCAACTTATTCTCCAGCGGTTGAAAGACGGAGCCAGCGCGTTTCTTGATTTTTAGTGCAGTGTCTACAATAAACCCTGCTTCGGGGACAGCTTTATTGCGAGTACTGCGAGTCTTGCGAGTCGTTGTGCGAGCTAGAATGACATTGAAATCGCAAGACGTGAGAAATACTGACAACAGAGCGCAAACATGTACAGATTCGTACCATAACTGTGGCCACCTTTCCGCTGGTCATTCAGGATTTCCATCTCATGGTGGATCTCCTCCAGCATATCCTGACGCAGCTTTTCACAGTGCAGGTCGTACTCCGAGTTGGCTTCTTCACACTCGTAGTTGAAAATCACGGATGTACCGTGTTGGAAATACTCGCTTCGTTGTTTTGCTACCCGCAATAGATGATCGCGTTCTTGAGCCGCCACTTGTAGCCTCTCGGCCATATCCGGATGCGTTTCATCCAGAATTTTACGTCTCGCATTCTCGACGAATTGCATTTGGACTTGCAATCGACGTTTGGCATGTTCTACCAGTTTTCGTGACGTCTCGGACGCGCTCTCAACGTTGCGAATGACAGTTGCATCACCATCACAATTTGCCTTTCCATTGCCATGTGCTGCATTGCTACTCTCCACCAAGTGCTTGTCCTCCTGTCGTTTGTCCGTGTCAATGTTCATTGGCTGCACACCTGCGTTGGATGTGGACGCCTTGATCCCATTTGCAGCTGATGCTTGAGATTTTACTCCTGTGTTGGATGTAGCCATCCCTGATTGCCGAGGTTGCTCGACGATGATTGTCGACATGATAATTGACCGACTTTGAGTAACACGTCAAGATGCAGCTCAAGGTACTTGCAAGCTGCTGTTATCAATACGAGGTGAATAAACGCGACAGCAAACGATTGAGAATCCACAAGGCGTGAAGCGCTGCACCAGGATGGAATATCGATCGAGTGATTGATATCTTGGTGGTCAATTCGTCCAGAGTTTCAATTGCCAGTGTGAATTACTCAACAAACTGCAGCGTATTGTGACACCACGAGAGACTGCGTCGGGCTCTGGGGGGGCTCCCGACTCGTTCCTTTCGCTATGACGTCTGCTTTTCGACTGACACCAGCGCGGCTTGTGGGCGTTTTTGCAACTTGAGATAGTGTAAAGATGAGGTGAAGAGTGTGTGTCTAACACCAAATGATACCATCAAATAAACACTACGAGGTAACAAAGGTGAGGTCAAGATGGTCTTCGACACGACACAAAGCTCTTGAAGAAGAGAACGCGTAAGGGTGCGACGCTGATCTGCAATCAAGTCAAAGTGCAGCTGCATTGCAGTGATTACGTGTAGTGCGTCACTTCCACGACGTGAATGCGGCCATCCACACACTAGGAGCTACTCAAGAGATTGTCAATACATGGTCGGAAAAGTGCGCAATCCTTGGGATCTTCAATAACAACAACCAACTCCAGCATTACCTCATAATTAAAGCAAACCCGACTGTTTCACTATCTGCCACTATTTGATCACGCGCATGTAGTCTGCGCCTTTACTTGCTCGCTTTGTGGTGCTTTCCTTGGTGTCTTCCTTCCACTAATCATACCACACGAATGAGTCTCCGTTTCCGGCAACTTATCGTTTCACACAAAGCCACACCATCTACGTTGGACACTCATTTACGTGGTCACGTAAGACGTGTTGAGCTTGGCGCCAATCGTCACAGCAATGCGCGAGAACCGAGACGCGCTTCGCTTCAAAACATCCGGTTTATGCTTCTCGTAGGCAGCTACGGCAGTCAAAAGCTTTTCCGATGCGCCCAGTCCTGTCATGTCAGGTAGCACGGACTTAAGAGGATCGTTCGTCTTTCCCTGAGATGTCGTGACAGCGCTGATAGTCGCGGGTTTGTTCTTCAAGGCATCGGAAGTCGTAGTGGACGCTGTCAATCCAGACGTTGACGTTGCAAGGCCATTCTCAGCTGGAGGAACAGTAGCAGACGTGGTGGTCTCAGCCTTTACACTAGCCTCATCAAGCGCAGTTCGCGTGTCGGTGGATTGCGGCAGTGTCGGCTGGGATATCGTCGTGGCTACACCCATACTGGTGGACTGTTCGTATTCTTCAGCGAGCTTGCACTGCACCAGCTGCTGCGAGATCTTGTTGATCATTTGCGCGAGACGCTGAGCCTGGTGTGCGAGTTTTGCCTGGTGCGACGGCGTCTTGGCTCGACTTTGCTGCATGATCAGCTCCTGCTGCTGTTCGCGCAACTTGGCGTGCTGTGCCGTGAGCTGTTGCTTGCGTGCCTCTGGGAGCTTGAAGGCCCGGTATTGCGCAGGGGTCAATGACGTCGTTGCGCTCGTAGCGTTCGTCTCTCCAGGCGATGAAGAAGCTGATGCGTCACTTGGAGTCTGCAATGAAGTTGCGGGTGGCTCACCAGTCCCGCTAATTGTACTCGTGGTAGCAACATTGTTCCCTTCAGTCACTGTACTAGCAGGGGTCGCGCCCACAGTCCGTGAAACAGCCTTAGCTTGCTGCTGAGCTGTAGCGTTCATGCGAAGATGGTTCTGAGCCTTCAACTGTGCTTGCTGCTGAGCCAGCAATTGCTGCCGCTGTTGTTGCTGTTGCTGCAAAAGAGCTTGTTGTTGAGCGTGCTGAGCCTGCAGTTGTTTCTGCTTTTGTTTGCGCTGTTGCACCAGCACGTCTTGTTTCTCAGCGGCAGCAGCTGCTGCCGCAGCAGCTTCGAGCTGGAGTTTCTTTTTCTGCTCCTCTAAGAGTTTGCGCTGAGCTTCCACTTTTTGCTGCTCTTGCAATTTCCGCTGTTGTTCTTGCAGCTGTGCCAGTCGCTGAGCTTCCTGCGTCTTCTTGTGCTGTTCTTGCTGGTCCACGACGGAGCTATTGTTTCCAGTCGTTGCTGCAGCAGCACGTGTTTTGTTCTTTAGACGTTCCAGGATAGGAAGCACTTGCTTGTGGATGTGTGCCTCGACACGATCCAAGTCGTTCTTGTTGTTGCTTGTGACTTTCGATGGATCCTGTTGCAGCAGCGCTATGATGCGCTTTAGATTTACAAGAAAAGTGTTGATGCGCTCCTGCTGCTGATTTGCCGGTTTCTGCTTTACCATGCGCTCAAACTCACGGTAGACGATCACGAGGTCATCCCAGTACTTTTGCTTCATCTCCTTCAGTCTCTCCACGTATGACTGATTGCTGGTACCGGAGGTCATTGCTGTGCTCGTTGATGAAGTCGCCGCAATAGCAGCAGTCGGCGATGCTGTCGTCGCCGCAGGACCATTACTAAGCACCTGGTGCTTCAACGCGTTGTCAGCGTGCAACTGGGCCGTATTTTGAGCACGTTGCATCTCTCGCATTGCTGCTTGCTGGGTGTGTGCAGCTGCTAGTTGCTCTGGATTCACTCCACGCTGACCAGCGGCTAGTGTTGCTGCTGCTTGGGTAGTTGGGACTGTGGGGGACGTGGTCTGCACCGTCGTAGCACTTGGAAGAGACACTGAAGGCGATGTTACACCAGCTTGTGAGGCAGCCATCATTGCCGTGGAAGAAACAACGTTTGTCGTGGCTGTAGCTGTCGCCGCTGCAATTGAGCTCGACTGCTGTTGTTGCTGTTGCTGAAGCTGATGCTGCTTTTGCATCAGATACTGCTGCTGTTTCCTTTGCAATTGGTGCTGCTTGCTCTTATGCAAGTGTTGCAGCCGAGTGCGCGCGAGTTGATGCTGCTGTTGTAACGTTTGCAGTTGCTGGCGACGCATGTCAGGGGCAACGCCTTGCTGCTGCTGTTGCTGAGAAAGCTGCTGTTGCTGGTTCATGTGCTGCTGTCGGAGCTGCTGCGTCTCCTGGTTCTGTGTGTGCAGTAGCTGCCGCTGCTGGGCTTGGAATTGCACTTGAATACGTTGCAGCCACTGCTGAGCCTGCTGCTGAGGTGGAGTAGGCATGTTTGTTGCTAGTGTCGGACCGGCTGTCGTCGGAGCAGCACTGATCTTCAATCCAGCGGTCACAGCTGGGTTCAATCCAGTCGAGGCACCTACACTCGCGCCATTTGTTGCAGCCAGCGCTGCGGCTTTCTGTTGGTGAGCTTGTGCTTGAGCCTGAGCTTGAGCTTGGGCCTGGGCTTGAGCTTGAGCCTGAGCCTGAGCCTGGGCTTGAGCTTGAGCCTGGGCTTGGGCCTGAGCCTGGGCTTGAGCCTGAGCTTGTGCTTGAGCTTGTGCTTGAGCTTGTGCTTGAGCCTGTGCTTGAGCCTGTGCTTGAGCCTGTGCTTGAGCCTGTGCTTGAGCTTGTGCTTGTGCTTGGGCCTGAGCTTGAGCCTGAGCTTGCTGCTGGAAATTGTTCATGGCCTGACTGACCGCCACATTGTTTTGCTGGAATTGCGCGTTCATGGCGGCATTCATGTTCAGATTGAGTCCACCAGTCATTCCGTTTACTGCAGGGTTCATGGCATTGGACGTCACCACGTTATTGGCATTGGGCATCATGCTTTGTTCACCTGCACCCTGTTTTTTCTTGAGACTCATGATCTTCCTTTGCATTTTCATCAAGTACGAGTTCTAGTGTACGCACACATAAACAGATTCAAGACATCGCCGTATTAACAACTTCATCACCTTATCCAGTACAGTCTTAGCATGACGTGGCTTACTCGATCGGGGCTGCTAGACCACAGCATCAGCTCGAATTTCGCCGCCGATCCCCATACTTTCTGCTTATCCACCTCACCCGAAATACGTGCGAGCTCATGATACCTAACACAGCCACACGAACAAATCGCCGTATGAGTCTTCCAATCTTCAATAAAATTCAAAGTTCTGAAAGAAGGGAAGCGCCCCCTTCCTTTCTAGCCCCGTGGATACTGCGAAAATCAAGTTGAGAGACGTACATTTCCGTAATCATCTTCTTGCGCATGTCTTCTGGGATCTCTGAGCGCCATTGCCCCTCCATGATCTTCAGCAATTCACGCGAGTACTTTCGTGCAAGAGCGGAAATGAGGGCTCCGACGACGACGCAAGGGGAGAACACTTTGCGATGATTTGTCAAATGTATGCTCAATCGTGCACGATTATTGGTGGAAAATAGAATAAACGCGAGCATAAAACCAACGTAACAAATGTACAACGTCATGCGTTGCTCACTATCTCCGCCCTGTTGAGTAGGTCCCGCAGTGTTATAGGCCGCTGCGTCCACGTCGCCTTGGTGCTACACTCCACAAGCTCACAACAGAGCTCTCTATGACGCTCTTTCACAACGAGCTGTGCGTGAAGATACCGCGTCAAACCTTGCGCGTTCTACAGCTTCATGACGTGATTAAGACTAACTTATCAAACAAACGAAAACGTCAAGAGGCACTGCGTGCAGATCTTTCTGGTCTTGGGCTCGTTCATAGAGATCATCGTCGCACGCTTTTGCAACAGCTGCTTCAACTCTCGGAGCAAATTGGGCGCATATCCTTCTAATGCCATCGCGTCTACTCCAGTCTCCGTACGCCACGCACCCATCGTCGTATCTATGCGCTCTGCTATCGCATCGATCGCCACACAAGCCATGCGCTCCCGAAAAATCTTTTTGTACTTGAGAAAGAGATGGTGTGCGTAGACCTGCAACAGGAACTCTATACTGCTTTACAAATACTCCAGTCAATTCAGATCGTCTCGTAGCTCGCGACGGTATTACTGCAAGGACTCTCTCGTGCTTTAGGTGCTGGTTCATTATTTCACGCTCGATATTGGCTAAGCCAGATATCATGATTGTACTCGTGTGTAGTCGCTTGCATGATGCATCTCGCGTGGACAATTCTTCTGCTTCATTTTCTTTCGCTTCCTAATACAACGCTGTACACAGCGCCCGTATCCCACAATCTAGTTTGCTCCATGACGATGAAAGTACAGGACTCTTGGAAAAGTTTCGTGTCGCTCTTCGTCTTCGACCGGTAAAGCAAAAAGGACGTGCTGTTTCTACGCTTTGATGTTTGTTTTGTAAAGGCGTGGCTACTACTTCTTTCCTAGATAACTGTACGTCAGACGAGTCACGAGCTTGCTTGGCTGCCGCTCACGCCATCACATCACTCACGCCGCCAAACGGTGTCTAGCGGCTTTAAAGACCGATTATGTGAGCTAACCCTCGGAAATATCACGCTTTGGACGTGTGGTATCATACTGACCCGTATCAAAGGCGTGATGCATCAGCGTTTACCACGTACCCTGTTGTAGTCTTCTTCTTGCTCCCTAATGCGCGAGTAAAAGTCGGCAAGAGCAGATCTGTAGATCTTGATAATTGCACTCTCAGGCATATCGCGGATACACGAAACAGAGAGATTGCCCGGACCCTCCTCGTCTTTGACACGGCCAAGAAGAGGATGAAAGAGGAACAATCACACACAACGCTCTATACCATTTGTTTCAGATGGTTTGGCTTTGGAATCTACAGCGCTTCCTTTCGTAATTCCGCCAAGGCAACTAAGCGTGGAACTGATGGTACAGCATTTCCTCGTCACCTCATTCGATCCTCTACCTACTTCAGCATGGCTCTATGACACACCACTGCAGCTTGTTGCATGTCCAAAGCTTGTACACTATCGCTAGATGTCATTGAATTTCGATCTATGCACAATGTGATTGCCTCAGTCGAGAAAGCTCGAATGCGGTCGAAATTTACTGATATCGTCAAATATTTGCATACCAGGACGGTATGGGATAGTCACATGGCTTAACGTCACACTCCAGTTGAGCATATGAGCGCGTAGCACTCTCCAAATAGGAAGCGGTACGTGCTGCATCAAACGACCACAAAAGGCATCGCTTCTCTTCCTGCAATTCGGTCATTTGTTGCTAATTTCCTTCCGTTTCTTCAATCTCTTCGATCTCGAGGATCGTCACCTCATAGCGCCAAAGACTTGATCGCAAATTCGATTGCTGGTATGAAGCTGCGGACTTTTTCGTACGACCAAGCGTTGGTCGATCTCGTCGTGTCGGTGTTTACGAAGAGCTCCATTCATCGTTTGATTTCAAAGCTTTTGATTGGATGAAAGGCTGGCGCATATTTTGCGAAGCTTACATGGATATACGAGTCAAGCATCGTCATGGACGTGATCACGGAATGCGGGCGCTGTATACTGCAGTAAGCAATGTCGTTTGTCCACATCAAGAGAGGCAGAGACGCTGGAGGTGCTACTGCGAAATTTGCAAAAGAAAGGAAGGAAAACGAGGATTGCATGCGCTGAATTCGTAGACTCACGTCTCCTAAGAGCAGCATTGACTGTGACATCGTGCATGTCACTTTACACGAGTACAATCATATGACTCGGGATGAAGTAAGTTATAAGCAGTCTGATGAAACATCACCAAAGGTGAAAGGGTCTTGGCAGCGATGTCGTCGTTCAAGACTCGAGTTGCGAGACGTGTCTGGATCGACTGCATACGGAGACTGGAGTAGACGCGATGGCATTAGAAGGATATGCGCCCAATTTGCTCCGAGAGTTGAAGCAGCTGTTGCAAAAGCGTGCGACGATGATCTCTATGAACGAATCCATGACCAGAAAGACCTGCACGCAGTGCTTCTGGACGCTTTCGTTTGTTTGATAAGTTAGTCTTAATCACGTCATAAAGCTATCGAAGACGAGAGCGCGCGAGGTTGACGCACAGCTCGTCATGAACGAGCGTCATAGAGAGCTCTGTTGTGAGCTTGTGGAGTGTATCGACGAGTTCTGACCGCGACGTGGACGCGGCTATCAGCCCGCTGAATCTGCTCCAAAACGAAGTAAATCGTCAGAACACACGGAGACTTCCAGAAGGGCGTAAATGACACACAAGAACGACGTAGAAATTATCCGAGAAAGTAGTTATCCAGGACTGTCCTGGTTTAAAAGAACGTCTGAGTGCCATTACCATTACCGTTGTTGCGAAACGAGGCGTATTGCGGGTGAAGATCGGAGAACCACGGATGCGACATCGCGGCACGGGCCGAAATGCGGTTACTGGGGTCGTACACGAGGAGACGCTGCACGTGATAGAGCAAACATGTGTTAGCAAAGCTTTTTACTTATCAAGAAATCCATCAAGCAGACCAAACGTACCGAAAGAAGATCCAGGCCGACCCGATCCAACTGAGGCACCACCTTGGACAGCGATTGGGGACGCCACTGTGGGAACGACGTTTTATAGTCCGGCAACGTCGACACACCCGGCCACAGCGTCTCATTCGGCGTACCCAGCACACGAAAAATGCGAAACAGTTCGTCAATCTCCGAGTCTCCAGGGAACAGCGGCTGCTTGTTGACCATCTCTGCAAAAATGCAACCAATGGACCAAGAGTCTACAGGCGTCGAATAATGTTTTGCACCAAGCAGCACTTCCGGCGCTCGGTACCACAACGTCACGACCTCGTGGGTATAACGCCTCAATGGAACGCCATACTCTCTTGCAAGTCCAAAGTCCCCGAGCTTGAGGTTCCCATATTGGTCGATGAGTAGATTCTGCGGCTTGAGATCGCGATGGAGCACACGATTCGCGTGGCAGAAAGCGATACCAGCCAGTAACTGGTACAGATAACTCTTGACCTGGAAGACTTCCATCCTCGCCGGAAGCTTCTCGAGACAGCGCTTGAGATCCTGCTCCACAAACTCGAAAACCAAGTAGAGCTTATTCTTCTGGTACACGGCGTCGTACAAATACACGACGTTCGGGTGCGACGACAGCTCTTTGAGCAGCGAGATCTCGCGCATGGCAGTGGATGGAATGCCCTCTTCATCTGGCTCGAGACGAATCTTCTTGAGAGCCACAATGCGGCCAGTGGTGAGTTCTCGCGCCTTGTACACAATGCCATAGGTACCTTCACCCACTTTCTCTACCTTCTGATAGTTCTCCATTGCTTTGGTACTTGAACGCTAATAAGGATAAGCGTCAATGATGACGATAGAGCGTAAGCTACTTACTACGACAAGAGCGTCGCTGCAACAGCAGAAGCGGCGTGGGACGTGCGGAGATAGCGTGGAGAGTTGACAGTATGGACGAGAGGCTCGGACCTTGAGGTTCCACCCACCAACAGGTCAAAGAACACCTACCCGATATTTGACTTAGTTTGAGTATACTATGTCGAACGACGGGAATGAACAGTAAGAGAGCACTTTTCATATACTGTATACACGCGATAAGAGCCAGCTTGGGACTGCATAGCAACTTGTTGCTCGACATTTGCAGGAAAATGACAATGTCATACGTACATGGGCAGACTTGGCACCTTCACGAATCACGCCACTCGTGTCGCGTATATAGTGAAAAGACCGATCAGCAGTCTAAACATCTATATATCTGCATCGATATGGTGGCTTCATGCGTCTCGATTATTGCAGATGATCATATCTTGACGCTATCTGACTGGTAGCGCATCAAACGTTGTACGATCCATAGCAGGAGAACGAGGCTATGAGTGCCCAATGCTCGGTCGTGCTACCAACTTGATTATCCTACAGAAAGGCGCTTGCGTCTCGATCTTGGACGCTCGTTTCTCTTGCTGAAGGAGTGTATATCTCCTACTTGCACACTAGTTTGCTCGAAAGTGTTGTTGCTCAGCACTTAAAGACTCGGTTGATCTGGTCAGTCCATGATCCAATACTGAAGACTTTGAACGCTTCGTGGCGTAGCCTCTTTTCATCCTAAGACTCGCGGTTCTCCTTGTCGTTACTTCACTTTGCTGGTCTATCATACTCCTCTAGCACAGTCTGAAGCCTGCTTACCGCCAGTCAAACTCTATGTCTTTGGTACAATTAGCCAAGTCTTCATTGATCACGAAATTGCGTCTTTCTCCATTAATATTCAAAAATGAAGGAACGCGCCGAGCTCCTCTTCGTAAAGTTCTTCCCATCTCTGGTCTTGTATAATTCACCTTCCTTGTCGTGATGCCAAAGTTTAGCGTATGTGCTAACGTTGACTTACGTTAGCAATCAGTCTGTTCCTTCCTTATATCTGCAATATCGTTGCCAGTTTCGTCATACTCACTAATTTAAGCTTTCACATAATTACGAGAGGGAACACACGCAGCCCATCATGAGACTGGATTCTGTGCTGGCTTGAGATTGTCAGGTGGTTTGCCTTCTTCAACTTTAGTGATCTTATCGTTGCAACGTGGACAAGAAGCATGAGAACCAGCTTTTATGCCGCCCGACGTGCAGCTTGCGCACCTAGTTTATGCAATACCAACTCATCATTGTAAAAGGCGTAGCACGTGGTGCTGAAGTCCAGATGATCCACCACGCTCTAGAACTCTTCTCCTTCGTCGCTTATAATGGACCGCTGACCGTAATCTTGCTGAGTCTAGTCTACGCATTACAACGACCGTGAACAGAGCGCATGCCATGCGGCAAGATGCGGGTGTTTTACATGGCAATGGCGCCCCCAGCTTGTAATTTAGTCGACCTAGACAAAGGTGTTTGGTATATTTCCATCCATGTGGCTGTTTAAGCAAAGAGCATTGCCTCAATGCTAGCAAGAGCTGTGGGTTTACAGCAGCTTGAGCGAGACAGAGTGATCCTTTATTTCAAGGTGAACAAAGCAGTAGACGAAGCTTTCAGTTTGCACATGTAACCAGGAGCAATATAGCAGCTATCCAATGAATTGATTTGTATTTAGTACGTGAAGTAGTAGTCGGCGTTGTACATAGCTCTCCATCCATGTGTTGGTTGATCCCTTGTCGGCTCTAGAGTGTCACAGACCAGGCATTGTCAAACACAGGCACTGGCATCATCGAGGGTGTCGTAGGCGACTCGGGATGGCAAAAGTCTTTGTCCTTTATCAGCATCTGAGTCTGCGACTGAAATGGAGCTGCGCATTCCGACCCGAAGAGCAGCACTTCCAGGATCTTGACCTCCAGCACATCGAAGCTGTTCTGGAACGTTAGGCCACCATCAAGAGGCTCTGCCGTGCTTTGCGTAGTTTCGGGACAACGACGCAGTTGCTTCACTGCGCGACCATCCTTTGGCGTCTGAGGGGTGGCATCCTGCTGCTCGAGGATGCGCTTCTTGCGCTTGTGTAGTCGCTGTTGGTTGGCATTGGCCTTACGCCGGTGAAAGTCGCACAATTTGTGCAACGTGCCGTCAAGCTTGGTAGCGCGCGGGGCATCGCAGAATTTGCTACGATAAGCGCACTGCAGCTCTCGAGGTAGCATCGTAGAAGAAGTAATTACTGTGATTGTGACTTGTTCGTACCACGCGAGATTTTCGAGAATGACATCCAGTGTGCGGCGTCA